>JABACO010000004.1:10865548-11065548 GCA_013339895.1 Ephydatia muelleri | reverse complement strand
GCGTGGCTTACCGTATGGGCATGACCTATCCGAATTATCAATGGTTACTTCTTGGGAGCTCCCCAACATTCCCAGAGCCTTTTATATATAATTCAACCTTGTACTCTTGTAACAAGACTGATGAGGACAAGGCACTGAATCAAACCCTGCGATTCCAGAGCAATGCTTATCAACAGTACAACGCAACCAGGTACACGCAGCTTGATCCTGACTATGTACAAAATAAGGTGGGCTTGAATGAATGTGTCAATTGCTTTGCCATCTTTGATGCTGTGTGGTCTTATGCCGTGGCTTTAAACAATTCGATCGATGCACTAGGAGCGATAGGTCTTACCCTTTCTAATTACACATTTGGAAAGGAAAAAAGCACCCAAATAATTCAGCATCAGATGTATATGCTAAATTTCAGTGGTGTTGTAGGAAATACCATTCGATTTGATCCACACAATGGATACATTTCATCAGTATATACGAATGTACTCAATTTTAATTGGGAGATAGTAGCATTGCACAAACCCATTGTTGGGATTCAAATTGACACAGCTGTTGCAGTCTTCGTGGCAACAGACTTTGATGAGACACACATATTGGTATCTCTCCCTCTAGCTGGGTTTTTCATTGTGGTGGATGTGATAGGTATCCTTCTGGTGTTAGGGATACATGTCATGAACACGGTCTACAGAAATCACAAAGCCATCAAGGCCTCCAGTTCACGACTGAACCATTTCGCTTACATTGGGTGCTACCTGATCCTACTGGCCACACTGTTGTACACAATTAATGAGACGTTCCCTGTCAGTATGCAGTCCAAGTCAATATTATGCAATGCCTTTCCATGGTCCCTGATAATAGGGCTCACTCTTGTGTTTGGAGCAGTAACTGCAAAGACTTGGAGGTTACATAATATCTTCAAAAGCTCTCACAACTTAAGGAGTGGCTACAATGCTGTGATGAGTGACACTGTGCTGGCGGTTGTAATTGTGATTTTGGTTGGGATAGTTGCTGGATTTTGTACAGCCTGGACTGTCTATGATCCTTACAGACGAACTTTAACGAAAATGTTTATTCCATCAGGGGAAAGTTTATCAGTAACTATTAAAGAATTTTGTTCTTGCAAGTATGATTTTAAATGGATTACATCAATATTTGCCTTTGAGACCATTTTCATCATCTTATGTGTCTATTTTGCAATCACCACATTGTCAAGAACCAAGAAGAAAAAGGAGTTTCAGACACGAAGCATTTTAGTGCTGGCATACCTGCTCACTCTAACCACTGTAGTTGGAGGAGTGATCTACTGGATAGCAGTGATTGTTGAAGCAGGAATCAATACATCCTATGGATTACTTGCCTCTCTGCTAACAGTTACAGTCTATCTATGCGTCGTGCTATTTTTCACACCCCCTATTCTGCCTGTCATTGATGATCTTCGCCATCCTCATCGTCGAATGATTACAACCCAATTGACTATCCGCACTCTTATTAGAACTGAAACTGAAAGATATCTAGCAACGTAAACGGCTGTATTGCACCATATATGCCACATTGTCTATATATGTATATGTGTATGTATACTGAACGGATTGATATAGTATTGTACTAGGCGGAGAACAGAGAGTACGGTACAAACGCTACAAAAATGCATGCGCGCCGGTTACCCGGTGTGAAAAGTATCAGTTTCAATACTGCTGTTCTGATTCTCTACAGAGTGAGCATACATCCAGCCTATTTTGCACGATGATCAAGTAATGGGCGTGCACATGTATTAAATCCCATACATTTCCTATTGGTATTGAGCTGATCCAGAAACATCCTAAGTATATGGAGAATGATACGGTATAGATGAATAAATATTAATATTTTGAGGATTGCCGGTGGTGGCTCAGGATAGAGAGGAATGTTTTCAGTCATGAGTTATTTCAAACTAAAATTCTGAAGGAGCACATTCTGAAAATTAGAGTAGAAGAATCACAAACAAGTATAATAACATAATCCAAACATCTCTATCTTGTTAAAATTAGCAAACCTGTTATGAAAGTCATAAGTTACAACATTTATTTACAACATTAGTAATAAGATGCACACGTGCCACTGATGCACATAATGAAATTAATGCAGTAAATTTGAAAATGAATTGACCATTTTATTCTATGAATAAGCCATCATCATCGAAATCCAGCCCACTTCTCCATTTGGTGCGTTAGGTTGTATTTAGCCTCGGCACAGACAGCTCTCGGCAAATGCAACTGCGGATATCCAAGGAGGAAATGGCACGTAACCCCCCCCCCCCCCCCCCCCACACACACACACACACACACACATCTCCCAAATAAATCATTGTCACTTAGAACGCACTCGGGCTAGTGTGGGGTAGCAAGGATACTACAGCTGAAGAATATAGCTACATGTATAGTATTCATGGACGTAGGACCCCTCGCGTATTGTGGGTACGATCGTTTCTGTTACCTCACATTAACTTTTAACGGTTACGTACGGGAAGTGCTCATAATTATGCTATTGTAAATCAACGCACAATTAATATATCGGCGCTGGTGCGAGTTAAACGAATGCGGCAGCTGTGTCTAAAGAACTGGTTTATGCAGACCTCAATTGAAAATGATACATGCAGGTGACATGGCGTAGGCGTTGCAGGGACTCTCATCCCTATTACCACACAATTTAGAGCGTCATGCACAATTTGGTAATCTCAGCGACAAGCTACATACACAGTCATTGAGACATATCTCGATCATGCGTGATGGACATTTAGAATTACTCGCATTCCTCGTGACAGACCCTCCGCAGCCTTCGAGGGTGTGCTAGGCCTGACACAGTCGAGTAATGTGGCTTCTTAATTGCAAGTTGCTTAGCAAGAACGCGGTTCCTTCATTGGTCATAAACGCAGCGTCACAACACTATATATGACAGCAATGGAAATTATCACTCAATAGCTTATCATGATGCCTCATAGCATTCCAGGAAGTCTTCAATTGACTTTGGTTCGTAACACTTGATCTGCGATACCCCAACCTCACAATGGAATTCAGTCAGTAGTGTGTCAATAGCCTCAGGTATTCATAAAACTGATACCCCAAACTCACAATGAAATTCATCGGTACGTAAAAGCTAAACATGCCTTTAACAGCCACCTACCAAGGCAGGAACCTCATTATCACAACACCCTCAAATGTATCGATCAAGTCGTAATAGAACTTTAGTTCCGCTAAACACTCCAACTTTACCGGTGCTTTTATAATGTTGCAAAACGTCGATAATGAGCATGCAGGTCACTCGTTGATGTACCTCTTTCTTATAAAAATAACTACAATAATTAATTAACGTTCTATACGAAAATGGGTCTTGTGGATTTTATTTTATAACATAAAATTTAAATCGATATATCTTCCGAAATATTAACGCTATCGGGTTCCTATTTTTAACGCAACATACCACACCATTACTATATGAGAAAATCTATTTTGGTGTCTTACACATGCGGGGTACCGACGTTACAAGGTCCGATACCCCGTAGGGTTCAAAACGGCCACATCTTCAGGTAGGAGTGTCCAAATTGGTTCAAAGTAGGCACCTTTGTAGAAAGGTCCTACCGCTATCGATTTGTTCTGTTCGTTAATTCTTGCTTTATCCGTTATGGAGATACAAGTGTGCAAAGAAATTGCATATTTCCCAGGCGTTACCCTCGTATTACGTTAATGGCGGGTAACGCCTGGGAAATATGCAATTTCTTTGCACACTTGTATCTCCATAACGGACACTCCTACATGCAGATGTGGCCGTTTTGAACCCTACGGGGTATCGGACCTTGTAACGTCGGTACCCCGCATGTGTAAGACATCAAAATGGATTTTCACATATAGTAATGGTGTGGTATGTTGCGTTAAAAATAGGAACCCGATAGCGTTAATATTTCGGAAGATATATCGTTAAATTTTATGTTATAAAATAAAATCCACAAGACCCATTTTCGTATAGAACGTTCCATATGTACTTAAAATAATTGTTCCATTAACCATTGTTTAACTAAAATCAAGACAACAAATTAATTTCTACTGCGCATAATTTATTCATAAACGAATGTCATTGCGTAATAACTTGCGTCATCTGTCGGAATTATTCGATAATTAATTGAACAGAAATATTCATGGCGAATAAATATGCAACAATATCGGCATATAATTTTCTGCCATGTAAGTTAATCTGATCTGATCTGGCGTGGCGGGGGATATGAAAAGAGCGAAGGAGGGCACGATAGGGTTGCTTCCATATCGGTCGATCCCTCCCACGGGCCTGCTAGCCTCCTTCCCCACCCATCCTAGCTCACTATTAATGTGTTACATGTATAGTGAAGGCTATTACTATAATTTATATACACGACGTCGTCATGGACACTTTTGACCTATATAGTGGTGGGTTGTTTATAGTGTTCGTTTAGCCTGCTTGCAGCTCGATGAATGAGGCACGTAGGCTAGGCACGTGCACTGATACGATTACACGCAGGAAAAAGGTGTATTTGTTAGCACTTTCCAGTACAGCGACCATAGATAGTATCTTATGAACTATGCAGCTACGACCTACGAAGGTATGCCTAGATTGATAACATCAAGTCAGCATGTGCCATATTGCCTGCATGTGTGTAGCTAGAGCGTAGGCATATGACTTTGAAACCATAGTTACTATTTTCCTGTTCATAATGTCTGCCTCCGTCCGTTCATATGTATTTGTTACCACTATCTAGTTACACAGCCACACCCTCTTATTGGTCTACTAATGTATACAGCTTTGAACCCACATGAATTAGGAACTCTTTAGTTGCTGGTATCACAGTATTGAATACATTGACTACAAAAATTCCTTCTTAACACTGTTTCATGTACACTTTGTATACATAAAGCATTGTCAAATGTAATTCATTCAGTAAACATAAGTACATGTACTGCACAGCGGCGGCGGAACCGGGGGGGTAGGGGGGGTATATACCCCCCCAACTTTTCTGGACAGAATTATTATTCATTATTAAAACGTCATATAACCAGTTTATCCAATTAATACGTAGTGTTGGAATTAATGAAGCGCCACATCGGACTACGGCGAACAAAAGATAAAACAGACGAAGCTTATTGAATTTTTGGCACGGACAATTAAAACTCCAGCGATCCCTATGCCTCCCACGGATGATTCTTGTGTCCTTCCAGTTCGATCTGAGGACGTTGAAACAGCGACAACCGCGGTGACAACTGATGTGACGAAGAGGATCAATGCACGAAGATTAATTTGCGCATGCGCAATAGTAGTATACCACGCCCATTCATTAATAATTCATAGCTTACCCCCTCCCCCACTTAAAAATACCTTCCGCCGCCCCTGCTGCATATGTCAACACAAAACAAACTCAGGACATAAAGTACTGCATATGTCAGCAGCAGAGGGTCTTGTGAGTGCGATCTTCTTGTACCATCACGGATATCTGTTGTGTTCCATCCGCCACATCACCCCACACCCCTTTATTCTGGAACAACTCTTATCATCACACAGTCAAAAGAATATATGTTGATGGGTGATGGACCTTCTAAATTCAAAAACAATTTCAGGTGCCTTATAGGCTTACGTGCCAGCTCCTGAAGACGTTGGATGTTTGCATTTCCGACATCTGATGGTGGACCTTGGCAAGGCCCACGACAATATTAAAAATGGGTAACCTGCAATAGCCAAAAAGTACTTCTTTCAGAAAGTACAAACAAAGAATGAGTACCATAACATTACTTGGTTACATGTAACCTCCATGCACAAACCCAGCAAACAGACTTAGATGTCCTTAATTTGTGCTGACATACAATACTTAGAATGTGACACCAGCATGGGGATGCAAACTAACCATTACTGCACAAGTGAAAACTGTTACATTGCTTTTAGCTATTTAGCACAAACATATGCACTGACAAAATAACTGAACATACTCAACCCCCCTCCCCCCAAAGGCAAGGTACAAGCAAAAATGAATCACACGCACACACACACAAGCTTCACAACACACAACACACACAAATGTGTCATTCACACACACACACACACACACACACACACACACACATGTACACTCACAAACTGTCAACTGTCTCATTCACACACACACAAATGGTTTGTCATGCACACATAGCGACACACACTGTTTGTCACACACACACACACATGTGTATGATCCTTACCTGACAGTGCAGTACATATATGTGCAAATAGGGAGGATAACTGGCAAAGCCTTGTGCTGCCTCATAATGCTCTGCATTCCGTGGACAAGTTCTAAACAAAAAACAAACTGTAAAACGGATCGTTGTGAACATGAACAAATTGATCAATGACGAGGCTATTTATACCGCCATAACCAATGACATATTGGAAAATGCAAGTAAACAATTGCCCTGAGCTCGTATGCATCTTTGTTCTTCACTCATGCTCATTTCTGAGAGGGGTGAGGAGTGAGACAAACAGTGGCTACATTCCCTGTAGGCCTCCATTGCCAGAGCTGGACACATGTGCCTGCCTTTGGTATGCTCAACACACCTGCCCATTTGGTCGTTTTTGGATGCAAGTGCATGCCCTCTCCAGATTAGTTGACATCTGGCCTGGTAGAGTGGAACCTATAGGGTCAAAACTCTAGTCCTTGAGTAAATTTGCTGAGCCTGAGGGCCATGGATGGGTTCCTGGACGTGTTGAACACTCCGAATGGTCAGTCTCAGCATTGGGTTCCTGGAGCCTGCTGCTCTTCCCCAGTACAAAAAATAGATACAGGGGTGTCCTCGAGTAACGTCATCTCATCTCCATAGAAACAGTTCCAAACAGACTTTTAAATAGGTGCTACATGTATAGTATGTGTTTTAAAAACATACGTTCTCTTAGAATTTGCTACATACATAGGGAGTTTACTACATATACCCCAGGCAGCCTAACATCAGATTAGGATAACCACAGTTTATGTATTGTAAGTTGACAATGAATGTTATATTTATCTTCAGGGCAATGACGCAATGCATGTACTTGCTGTGCAGCGGGTTTTAGTCACTTCAATACCATAAGAAAAGTTATCTTCACCTCATCCTTGTCTAAGTGTTAATCACCACCAGTACCACCCTGGTGGGCCTACATGTACCTACATGGGCCTATCCCCTGACCTACGTAGGCCTATACTAGTACCCTGGACCTATGTAGGTCTACCTATGTCCTGCAAGAGTGGGGTTTTTGAATTGGAATAACACTGGCCAAGCTGACATTCACCAAGAATCTATGTAAACTGTGTAAACAACGGTTATGGCTTCATATGTAACCAGTACATGTAGCCTTCCAAGAATGAGTTCAGTTTTTTAAAGCACTACTATTGCTCACACACACACACACACACACACACAACACACACACACACACACCACCACCACGCACACACACAAAAGGATTAGCCCTCCTACTTTTGCACATGCCATAATTATCCACAACACCACTTAGTTTTTATCACAAGGGATGTGTGTATGTGTATGCTTGTGTGTGTGCTTGTGCTTGCGTGTGTGCTTGTGCTTGTGTGTGTGCTTGTGCTTGTGCTTGTGTGTGTGCTTGTGCTGTGTGTGTGTGCTTGTGTGTATGTGTGTATGTCACCAAGATCTGTGTGCATATGGAAAGGGGGGGTAATTTGCTAGATATATGCTAAAGTTGTCTAGAAGTTATAGAAGTTTCATGTGTGTAAATGTATGTGTGTTTGTGATAAGCACACACACACACACACACACACACACAAGGATTAACCCCTCTCCATATGCACACAGGTGTTGGTGATAGGTCTACACACACACACACACACACACACACACACACACACACACACACTATGGCCACACACAAGCACACACAACACACACACACACAAAAGAATTAGCCCCACCTACATTTGCACATGCCATAATTAACCACAATACCACTTAGATTTTTATCACCAAGGATGTGTGTATGTGTGTGCTTGTATGTGTGCTTGTGCTTGTGTGTGCTTGTGTGTGCTTGTGCTTTTGTGTGTGTGCTTGTGTGTATGTGTGTATATCACCAAGATCTATGTGCATATGAAAAGGAGGGGTTAATTTGCAATATATGTTTTAGTTGTCCAGAAGTTATAGAAGTCTCATGTGTGCAAATTTATGTGTGTTTGTGATAAGCAACACACACACAAATACACACACACTTGTCAATGTACATGATAACAGTGTTCCGTATTTTTTCTGTGGAAGGGCACAAATGTGGTTTTGATAGGATTTGTACATGTATGTTCAGATCCATATGTACACAGGTACTATACCTCATGGATCATTTTAATGTTAGCAACAAGTTCTACCATGAACTATCGATGGTCCAGCCCACCATTCCGAGATCCCACCGGATTAAACGTGTGCGCAGTGAACTCAATCAGTCCTTGAAGACCAAGATGTATCGGGTACCAGGACCAAACTATGGAGTTTACTGCTCACTAACTGAGAGGCTTCACGAAGAACTTGAAGTTATTGTAAGTACAGCAGCACATGATGTACCTAACTGCATACTTGATCAGATTCAGCTGAATCCAGATTCCAACCATGACGTCTTTAGGATAAAACTGAGTGGTGATGGTGCCAAGTATAGCAGGTGCTCTAATTTCTTCCTAGTATCATTTGCAATACTTAACCTGGAGAACGTGTGCTCTCACCACGAGGTAACTTAGTTATAAGTTTTGTGGTGGCTGCATGACATTACCTTTGAACAGATAATCACACAGTGGCAGTAGTGAAGATGCTAGAATGTCATGACATTTTGGCAACCACCCTTGAACCACTGCTCCAGGACATAAACCTCCTCATGGAATCATGAGGTTGAGGGAAAGCAGAATCAGTTGGAGTCGTTTTTAGGAGGCGATCTAAAGGTAAGGTGAACATGCACACTATATGATCAAATCCTATCTGCTTTGGTAGTTCTGCTGATGTTTCTGGGTTTTGGACAAGCAAATTCAAAGTATGCTTGCATATGGTGTTTGGTGCCATCAACTGACTGGTAACGCTACACTGTGTCCAAATAACTATCAATGCTCATAATGGTATTATTATTATTATTTTATAGTTGGAATACTTCTAAACAGCATAAGGCGAGAACTATCAAGGATATCGAATCATGTGCTGGCAACTCAAGGGAATCATACAGTGTGAAGTACTGTCCACTGCTACCTATTGACCTTGACCATGTTGTTCCAGATCTAGATGAGCTGCATTGGTTCTTACGCATTATGGATGTTCTGCTTGAGAATGTAGTATTGCAGGTTGTACAGTTGGATGTCAAAGTCAATAAAAAGCAGGCAGATCCACTCCAAGGGGCAATGCTCCAGAAGTTAGTGGAGAGCGTCCAGGCTTGTAGTATATCATTTCAGATTTGGCGAAAGGACTCTGGTTCATCTGCACTTGATTGGACATCACTATAGGAGGAGCAGGGATGAGGAAAGTTCACTCCAAACTACCTGCCTATTTCAAAGACATCTTGCCGCAAGACTGCAGCGAATGCATTACCCAACTATGGAAGGTACATGTGATACGAAATTAGCATGCCTTGCTCTATTCTGAGATATAATGGGCTTACTAGAACTTTGAAGAGCTGCACACAAACATAAGCAGTTGGACACCAGACAGTGATGTCATTGAAACAAAGGTGAAGTACCCTGCAACAATGTTTACAAATGCACTACCTCTCCATCAAGGCAAAGCAGTGGATCAAATATTTTGTTGCCCTGTCTCTTGTGGCACAGGGCTATCAAAAGGATAGAGTGATTCCATACATGCATAGTATGGCAATGCATATGCCACATATGATCAGGTTGCATGGCAATATAAAACAATTCAGCTGCCAAGGTATAGGTATAGCAAGAGAGATCCTGCAATGGAAATGATGCTAACTGAGCAGAGGATGTCGACTAATTCTCTACTTTGCAGAAAGGCACGAAAATACTTCAAAAGGAATCGTGAATACTGGGAAGGGGGGATAGTGAGTAGTAGGAAGTGACAGCGAATTTGAACACAACATTTCAGCTATCAGTAAATGTTCTGCACTCTGCACACCCATTTCTACTGCCATTATTATTAATAGTAAGCACTCATACATGTATGTAGAAGGCTGATGCCGCAGACCTCTTTGAACCTTTTGAATCACAAAAAATATGGTACAATTGTAATGCACTACACCATCGCAGGACCACTCTAGTTGTTCTTCACAATAACTGAACAGCTACTTACACAAACACATGTGTTTATAAACAAAGCCTAAAAATAATGGGTATCACGCTTCCCAAAGCTGTTGTTTTGCTTGCTGGTCAGGTGGAGGGTGGGTTGCAAACGATTATGGTGTCACGTGTGCCTATAAATGGTGTGGGATAATGTACATATTTGAACATTGGCGACCCAAAATGGGTCAAATCATGTACAGCAAAACGCGACGAAACAGTTCAAGCAAGCTACGCTAAGCCTTCTAGTGGAGTACACCTACCCCTTCCCTTCCCCGCTCCCCCCTTTCCTCCCCGTACCGTGTGCATTATTTAGAAACAACATAGGCCTATGCACACTACAGTGCTCAAGGTTTAAGCGCACGCCATTGTGCACGCCACTGTGCAGGGTACCGAGGAGTGTAGTGCTCCAGCAAGAGCTGGCAGCCGTGGGTAAGCGTTATGGATACGACGCGGGATATGTACAAGCTACTATATATAGTATACATAACACAGCATCACCGCTTCACCATGCAGTAGCCTAGAAATTACTTAAATGAGCGTGCGGCAGCGCACAATAGGTAGCAATAAACCTTTTAGTAGGAATGCCTAATGTACGTACGTTCGTATTTCAATCTTTGTGGGCACGAGATGGGGACACTATGAAAAATACTTCTGGAACCGAATTTTCAAATATGAAAACCTACGTTTAAAAGCGCAGAATAGTTGCTTTGTGTATCAGCTATATGTTTCTGTCAGGAGCTAACAGTAGTGGAATTTTGTGATGAGGAACTCACCCCGTTGACTTCATGAACATTTGAAAAAAAGGCCCCTGCAATTCAATGGAACTGAGGGCTTATTCTGGAAAAATATGGTGACGTGTTTAAACATCTTGCCAAATGTGCCGCACTAACAATCTGTCAGGAGCTAAGTTGTAAACATCATTTGGTATGCTTTTCCCATGGAACGATTACGGAAATATGTCAAACCACGAATTAATGAAGGGCTCCCGTTGACCGCTCATTTCTCCATATGGACCAAACCTTGCAGAGGATGCAACTACAGGGCAGAAAGAACTGTGTGATGAATTTATAGATTCAGCAGTGTTTGCTTATAACACATCCTGTCATGAGTCCAGTTGCTATGCATCATTTGAAGTAATGTTCGGACGCAAAGAAGTTTTGCCGATTGATGTGGATTTGAAATCTGTGTCACTTGACAAGTTATTGTGGTAAGCTGAGTTCCTCACCACTACACACTTAAATGCCCTTTGTACTATAGTACTGCAGTTGAAAATGAACTGTTCACATGGCAGTGTTAACCAGTGAAAGGCAAAAAAATGTTGAAAATGAAGAATTTTCGCTTTTCACTTGTTAGCACTATCCTTGTTGATATAAATACATCTTAAAATTATTTTTTATATGCTCCCTTATTGCCACTAGGAAAATCAAACACTGCAATATAACCCACCCCCTACCATCTCTGAATTTACTTCCTGAAGACCACCACGATATTGTGAGAGGGAAATGGCTATCTAACAATGTAATCAATGCTGCATAGAAGCTTTTGAAGGCCAGACATAGCTCCATTGGTGGACTTCAGAACACTTTGTTAGCGCAGAACATGCGATTTCAGATTGAAAGAGGAAGGTTTGTACAACTTTTGAATGTCGATCTCCAGCAGTCACTGGATAATGATAGGGATTGTTAGACGTGTTCAAGGAGAGGTGCATGTGTATGATAGTATGGGGCACACTGACCTACCCCAAGACGTTAAACAGCAATCGATGCTTTGATTTTAATTCCAACCAAAAATATCCCACTTATCTTCAATCGGTCCAAAGACAACAAGATTCTAACAATTGTGGAGATATTTAACATTGCATCTGCAACATCTATTTGCTTTACAGCAACTCTAAGCAGTTTATTATATGATCAGGCTTGTTTGAGACCCTATCTAACTAAACACTTCATGTCTGGAACTATGGAGCCTTTTCTGGCTAGGGAAAGGAAGGCTCAACGACCATACAGTACAATATTATGTTTATTGCAGCTGCAGGCTAATGAGGGGAGATGACAAAATGGCAAGTTGTGACCGTTGCCGTGAATGGTACCACAAAACGTGTGAAACAATACCAACTTCTGTGTTCATGAGGACGAAAAAATGGTTTTTTGTAGTAACCGCTCCGCGTTGTATCACGCAAGAACACAACTTTTTTGTGTGTATGCTTCATCATAATTAATCAGTGTATTTATATATCCATTTGTTCATCATCAATCATGCTTAGAATTTAAATTCATTTGGCACCTATATCCTTGTCAGTATATAAGACCAAAACAAGCAGTGTAGGATTAAATTGGGCAGCCTGAAACGGTCCTCGGACCAGCTGCATACATGTACTTCTCTCGTGCTACTTCTGTCACCCTTGTTGGTGAAGTACATAACTCGAGACAAATGGTTTTAAAAAACGGCAACAGTACCAATCACTTCAAAATGTATCCAAACGGCGCCCTTTATTGCCATATAGACTTGCATCACATCTAGAAAGAAGCAGTACCTTATGCGGTGGCAAGTTCTATATAGGAATTGGTAGTATTCATTAAAAGGTCATTTAATAAGGCTTCCCTACATTTTGTGCTTTATAGCTTATTAGATCAAATAAGAATGACTGCCACCATCCTTTCATGTCTATAAACCAAACTCTCCCACACTAGCGGAGTATAATGGTGGTCTAGAAAGAGCAATTCTTAGGTAAGTAAGCTTTAAAATGATGTCTTAGTAACTATGTTTCTTTTTCAAGCCTCTAGCCCTGGTGACCCCATTTAAGATCACAGTAATTAAATAATAGATTCTTTTTATGTGATGTATGGCTTCACCTTTACACACACACATACACACACACACACACATGTGGACTTATGTTGCTAATGAGGGTTGGCTAAATCTGTGAAGGTAATAAATGACATTTCCTTCTCCCTATAGCTACTCACTGTACAAACCGAACCATTGTGCAGTAATGGACCCCTGGCACTGCCACCACCACCACCTCCAGCATGGCCACTACCACCACCTCCAGCACTGCCACCACCACCACCTCCAGCATGGCCACCACCACCACCTCCAGCATGGCCACCACCACCACCTCCAGCATGGCCACTACCACCACCTCCAGAATGGCCGGCACCACCACCTTCACCTTCAAATGGATGCACAACAGTAAAAAAGCAAGGCCATCGGATGGGGGGCCTAATAAATATATCACCACCCCCATCTCCGTCATAATTTTAGTGATTGACTGCTACCGTGTAAAGACATTACTTAAAGCGGGGGAAAAACCTACGAAACAAATAAATCAAAACATTATATGAGAAACTTGGTGGCATATAGGATTGAAAGACAATGGTGGTGTAAAAAGTATGGAAACAAGATTTGACTGGAATGGGACAGGGTAAAATTAACTAGGCCTATATTTAGCACATTTAGTATATATTTTACCCTCCCATTCCACTCAAATCTTGTGTCCGTGCTTTTACACCACCATTGTCTTTAAATCCTATATGCCACCAACCTTTTTGTATAAAGAATGTTTTTATTTACTTGTAAATAATTTTATACATCCATCAACAAAAAATGCATACTACAACACAACGTATGGCCTGCTTCTTCAGGTTATTGTTTCCTGACTCCTCCATATGTATAGGGTGAGAAGTTGAGATAGTACTCGTGTATTATGCTTTCCAGCTTTTGTTTAGGATCCCTGATCCCAGAGTAAGTTCATGCTAAGGAGTTGAATTTGGCATGTATTTTGATTCAGCTCCCTGCTCTCACATTAAGCCACAGCCTGTTTGGTGTGTTGACATCCACTCCGCCATGTGGTCCTCTAGGAAATGCATCTTTACAGTTCTCTTCATGGGAACCCCAAATGTGCTGTCGAGAGTTGCAAATACTTTATGGCATCATCAAGCATAGACTCTGTAAAATAAACGATATAGTAAGCACTTGCCTAGACACGTTATCATATGTGGCATAATGGTGTTGCAATCATGTAGAGAATGGCATTTTGAGAATTGTAGAAGTATGGTTCGTAACTTGGTGTATAGTACTTGTGCATCAGCCATGACAGGTGTGTCTTGTGCAATTGTTAAAACACAAGAACACAGAGCTTCCACATTGTAGGCCTGAAATGCATGACTCTTCTTCATGTAAATCTAATTACCTGTTTAGTATATTGGTACCTTCAGAATTGTGTGGAGATATGGTTTCCTACAAAAATGCCTCCATAGAAGTATTGGTGACACAGTCCCAATCTCCTTAAGCACAATTGAATGGTCTTCATGCACTGTCCATCACCAACTTTGAAGCCCTTGTTTATCTCTCTTCTAGTACAGTGATCTTATTCTTCTTTATTTTTACAAAGGATGATAATTATTATGAATGCAAATAACTGCATATTTCATTCACCAGGACTTCAACACGTATGTGGCAGGTACTGGATAGTTCCAGAAGACCTCTTGCAAGCAATTCATTGCTCCAATCAACAATTGAGTACAACCTGTTTGAATGATCTCCTCTTCTTGCAGCAAGCAAGTTTGTTATTAGCAGTTCTGAGATTTCTTAACATGCTGGAATAGGCCTCATATTCTGAACTGTTTGTGGGCCAGTTCTTGGTCCAGCTGGTGACAGGCTACTTCAAAGAGGTGAAAAGTTTCTGAAAAGTCCCCTGTGTCAAATGCATGCAAGCCTGGTATACAGACCTAATGTAGCTATGTAACATAAATGTCTCATTTACTGCACATATGTACATGCAAGTATGCTGTGTTACATGTGTCATCATAATTGTGATAGTGATATGTTAAAAAATGCTGTTGCTGAACAGCTTGGCTTTCTAAAGATCCCTCCCTCGTTTCCATAATACCTTTGTGGTCAAGCAACATGGAATCCAACATGTGAAAGATATATTCCCTCTAGCAGCTGGTGGCATATGCAAGTGCTCTAGGGTGATCTGGCATAAAATGCAAGGCTGCTTCCCTAGAAGTTAGGTACAAGTTGAAAAGAACTCACAGTCGCCACTGTGAGGCACTTTGAATTTGTTGTCCCCAGTAGGTACAAAAATAATGTGAATTATTGACAAAAAAAATTTTTTTTTCTTTCTACTTTCACTTCATCATACAGATGTAACCTTTGAATCTGTCCAGTTACATTAAGATTGGTAAGTGTATCACAGAAAACACATGTATTGTGGGCAGAATTTGGTGCTTGGGTGTTGATGATCTGAAAGTTCATCTTAAAATAGCCATCACCCTTGTCACCACCCAGCTTGAGCCATATCTCATTGCCTGGAATTGTTCCAGCATGCCAGGTGAGAGTGGCCTTCACTGCACATAAAATCTTTTAATACAGTTATGTGAACAGATGAGATTTTTTTCTGCTCTAGAAGTTGAGCAACTTCCTTGTGAGACTGGGTGTATAGGCAAAAGCAGCTCTACCCCCACCATTGCCAAGCTTAAAGGAAAAGGGAGCTAGCTCTACCTCAAGGTTATCACTGACAATGGTGTGCCTATGTATACCCCCAGCTTGCTTAAAGAAGTTGATTCCTTTGCTTCTGAATGTGTTTAACCTAGCTGTTAAGAATCTGTAGCCTATACCAAGGAATACCAAGCAAGTGACTTAATGGCAAGCCCTTCCTTTGGTGGTATGTTTATAGTGATCCTGCTTCATGGAGTAACGTTCTCTCTTTTCCTCACTCAGGGCTCTCAGTTCATCCACAAACAAGATATCAGCATCCTCGGCACCAGCACTCTGGATGGATCTGATTCATATCATCTGAAGCTCATGAACACGGCACTTGCATGTACAAACACTGAGTTCAAAGTGGTGCTTACTGTGTGGATACGCAAACCAACTTCAGTGGCCGTATGACAAGATCAGCGTTAAATTTACATTCTGATTTATACACCTACCTTACTATCAATCCTGTTGGAATCTGTATGCAGTTCTCCTTATTAGCGTTGAGCATCTGGTGCAGGACATGACTCACAAGTTGCATTTCCTGTCATTTGGCAGTAGTGCAACAATGTGTGTCATAGCTGCATGATTCCACTCTACCAGACATTCAAGTGACACATGCTAGTCAAATGGAAGCTGCATTGGTTGTTTGAGCACACCCAGACAGATGGAGCATTCTGTCTTTTTACCACACTTCCAGAGTTGTATGGATAGATTATCCAAACCATACAATGTCAGTCTTGCTGAAATTGTTGAGCACATTATGGCTGTATCACCACCACCAATAATAAAGAACCCCATACAACCACCATTAGTAATGAGTGAGCTGAATTGTGACCAACCATATGGCTTCCAGGTTAAGCACTTGTATCGCTTATCTTTTGTGCTGCAAATCTCACTTGCCGAACATTGGAGAGTGGTTTCAGGGCAGTCTTTCAATATGTCAAAGTGGAAAGCGGACAGCAATTCCTCGGTGAAGCGTGTGCACATGTATGCACATGTGTAGCGTTATAGCTTAGCAGAAACCACCGCCTGCTTCCTCACCGCATTTGACCCTTTGTTTACCTTGCACCCACAGACCCAACATAGGTCTTCCATTTTACAGCTACACGCGGTATTCTTTACAATTGGATTTATAAGTGGTTATTTGATAGCTAGCACCAAAAGGATTTTGCATTACTATAACAGGTTTTGCATAAACTGCCTCCTAACATGTTAGTTTTATAATGATTATTATACGCAATACTTTGTCCATATTGTAATTCAATCTAATTATAAAACCTAGGACGTACTATTATGATGATCCATGAGCGAGGAGATTGCGGGGGTTAGAAAACTTATCAGAGGACGAGGACGTGAAAGAGGATGTGGCCAAGGCGATGGAGGGCGAGACGGTGTTGCGTATAATTCTGAGGCTATGAACAGCAATGCTTGTGGTATGCTTGTTCAAGGTCTGGGAACAAGACGATTTCAGATCTTCAATGATACGTGTACTGTATATTCTTTGCGTGACAATCGTACGGACTATAATCTATGAAACAAGTAACTAAATACATTTTCTATGAGAAGGGGGTGGTGGCGTATAGGATTTGAAGGCAATAGTGTAAAAAGCAAGGAAACAAGGGTCTAATAATAAGTAAAGTTTAATTTATGTATATTTAGCACATTTGTTTGGTGCTAAATATAGGACTATTACATTTTCCCTTATTATAGACCCTTGTTTCCTTGCTTTTTACACCATTATTGCCTTCAAATCCTATATACCCATAGAGAATGTTATTAGTTACTTGTTCTGAATCAGTTAGGCTACGCATGCAATGATTACAGCATAGACTTCAAAATTCCAATCAAATCTGTAGTCAAAAAGCAGAAGGGCAAAACTTACATGACAGATTATGTAATTGCATTCAATGGAAGCATTTTTAAAGAAGTTACAAGATCAAATCCGAAGGCTACTATTCTACTGATCCTTTTACTGTATCCTGGGCATTATGATTGTTATAACTGCAAAAGCTTTCACACAGCAAACTACATCCAATGTACTGAATGTCTTCCATTTACCACGTTGACATCATTACCGTGTCATAGTGTATGTTTCATGCTGTGGTGGTAAAAAATGCAGAACTATCTGCCCATGATGAAATTGGATGCGCTGAAAAAGCATGCAACCAAGGAGAATGAACATTTTCAGCTTATTATGTACTCTGTTATGGTGCTGTCGTGTTTCTGACCACACGAGTAGGATTAATTAATAGACAGAATTACAGCACACAGGAACAGACCAGAGATACGACGTACACCAAGAGTAATGAGTGATCTGACACATGTACCAAGGTGCCTTAAATGGGAAAAAGAGGAAATGGAATGTTCTAGAATGGGCATGGTATAATACACGTAGTTAATTAACCACACATCTCCCTGCCAGACTTGAGGTTCCCAGGCCCGAAAGGATAAATTTCACTTGTGCTGTCTTGCTGACCTTCTGGGATTCCCACTCTGTACCATTAGAAAGACGAGGGTTACGAGTAGACTTCTCTTTGATAGGTCATGGGGCCGGACAGGAAATTGAAGTTGCTGCCTTGGTTCCCTCTTCTGACTGGGCGGTGTCCAGATCCACCTCTGAGGCTGGTTAGCAGTTTCCAGTGTGGGTGAAGAGAATGTTGGAGGTTCACCGGGATCTGCATCTTCATGCGCACCATACCTTAATGCGCACCATACCTTGGCCTGAGCTGTTCGATATGACGTCGCCATGTACCTCCTTTTGGAAACACTTGAACATTCACACTGCGAGTCTCGAACACTTTAGTGACAACTGCTGGAACCCAACTAGGGTCCTTGTCCCGCCTTGGACCCCAATACAGCGCATAGTATGGGGTTCCAACCTTGAAAATGTGATGTACTGTTGCAGGCTGGTCATTGATTTCCTCCGCCTGTGATTTTGTAGCTTCTCTGGTTTGCCGTCCCTGAAAAATATGTGCTGGTGAAGGAAGAAGGAAGTCAATTTGCTCCTTATTTGGTGACTGTTGAGGAACTCGCTTGAGGAATATCCCACTGCCAGGGGAGTCTGACGGTAGTCCATACTGCATGAGAAACTCTTGAAGTGCAGTCTATGGTGGAAGTGAGGACTTCACATCAGCTTGTTTGAAAGTCTGTACAAGACGCTCCGCTGCTCCATTTGTAGCTGGATGGTAGGGTGCACCTGTGAGGTGAATAATGCCCCTTTCCCGACACCATGCTTGGAACTCCTCCGAAGAGAAAGTTGTAGCATTGTCTGAGACGATTGTGTGGGGGTACCCAAAATGAGCGAAGTCCTGCTCCAGCAAGTCTGTGGTGGCTTTGGTTGATGATGAAGTAGTGGGGTGGAACAAGGGTATTTGGAATAGGCATCCACCAGTACCAACCACCTAATCTGGCTGTATGTACATTACAATTGGCGCGATTGTCGTTGGTGGGCGTTTAAATGTGTATCTACCAGCACGTGGAAGTATGCTAGAGTACCCCCATGCTCCTGATTAATGTGATTGGGATGCAGTCGTGGAACACTTCACACACTTTGCGTTGATCAGAACTAGTCTTGTACCCAGATCAAGTTAGGTGATAATGCTACGCAGCATTGTTCAGAAGCCATGAGCCACCTGCACGAGGGCCCAATATGGTAGCTGTGGAGCATTCAAGTATGGTTTTACATAAGACGATATTGGAGGAAACTTTGGGGTGGGGGAGATGATTAACAATCATGAATGCGTGACCCTGTGTAAACACATTCAATTGCGTCATATGTGCTATATATATATACCCTATTAAGTCGATCACGTGAGGGTACGAAAGCGCGCCAAAATCTGTATATTTCGCTTATCACAACCAAAAAATCTAGTCTAATATCATCTCCACGAGAGTTCTGATGTTCGGTGATATGCGGTAAGTCCACTAATTATTATGAAATCAGTGGG
Source organism: Ephydatia muelleri (assembly GCA_013339895.1). Lineage (NCBI taxonomy): Eukaryota > Metazoa > Porifera > Demospongiae > Spongillida > Spongillidae > Ephydatia > Ephydatia muelleri. The sequence continues at coordinate 11,045,829 of JABACO010000004.1, read as the reverse complement.
GGGCAGTAAGTGAGAGATATGTAATGCAGAAAAGTCTCAATGCAACGTACAACAGCTTGGCCGATAGATTTCTACGCCTCGCCTAAAGATCATATTCAATTTATTCTGCCTACACGATCAGAATACGTTGCATCTCGCACATCTGATTAAGTGAATTGACCTAAGCGTGATGCAGCCAGTTAATTTTTTTGTTTGTTGTGTTTTGGTTTTTTGTTCTTTATCTTGTCAACAACTACAATAGTAGACACCAATACACACACGCCCACATACTCACACTCTAGCTCACATGCTTTATTATCACATGCACGCGCATGCATGTACCTTAATCTAATGTACAGCGTAGCTGTTGGTGATAGGACTAGCTAACTTTGATTTCATTTGTCATCGTGTCATTGAATAACAGTGACCCCGCCCCCTCCGGAGGGATTTCCTCCTACTTATGCATGGAGCGTGACCATGGTATTTCAATGTCAGCACATCTAGCAGCTGAAATTCACTATTACCAAGAGGGGGAAATGAATTCATGCATGGTTCTAAGTGTTGGGACAAACGGTTTAATGACATTCATTAATCTATCACTGTTGGTGAGAGTTTTGGGGAAGCAGTAGTTCAGTGCGAGAGGCAAAATGTTTTAACACTATCTCGTTTTGTCTGCTCTCTGCCACATTTCCTGCCCCCTTCCTCATTGTGGGATCTACAAGTGCTTATAGCCCTTGCCTTACGTGAGAGTGCCCCTGCAGCTATCAGCCATCTTGCTAGTCTGTTGGCAGCAAGTGCTGGGGTTGCTTTAGTTGGACCAAATAATGCTATCAGGGACCTATGATCCGTCACCAGGATGAAGTGTCGACCATAGAGAAACTGGTGGAATTTCTTGAGGGCAAAGATGATAGCCAGGGCTTCTTTTTGAATTTGGCTATATCGTCATTGTGTGTCTTTGAAATGTTGGCGATTGGGCACTCACCATCTCCATAGTGGTGGAATAGAACTGCTCCAACTTCTGATGCATCACAAGATACCCCAATGGGAAGTGAAGGATCAAAATGGGCAAAAACTGTGTCAGCACAAAGCATGTTCTTCAGCGTCTGGAATGTTGCTTATTCTTCAGCACCCCATTTCCATTGGAGTTCCTTCTTGGTTAGCCGGTAGAGTGGTTCAGTGGTGGTGGCCAGATTGTGTAGAAACTTTTTGTAGAATTGGACAGATCCAAGAAAAGAGCGTAGACTTGTGACATCCGTAGGGGGTAGCATCCTCACGATTGCATCAACTCTGTGTCCCTTTGCAATACTTTGGTTAGATATCATGAATCCCATGCAGGTACTCAATAGACGGTTGTGCAAAAGAACATTTCTCCAAGTGACATCTTAGCCCCTTTTCTTGAAGTCACAAAAATAGAACCCGAAGGTTTTGGAGATGGTTTGAAGCGGTGACACCACTGAGGTCGGTTGTCAGTTTGTCCATGACTTCCTGAAAATAAAGGGAAGGCAACATTGCAGCAACACTCCTCATGAGAGCTGAGAGCAACTCGTTTCTGACTTTCTGGGCCCAACTTGATTTGGTTGTATTCGTCTGCAAGATCAATCTTTGAAAATCCATAACCCCCAGATAGCTTCTGCATTAAGTCATCTGGGAGACGCATAGGATAGCGGTGAGTCTCCAGTTGTGAATTGACTGTTACTGAATAGTCTCCACATACTCGTATCTTTTCTGGTTGATCAGGGGCACTTTTCTTTCAAAAGTGGGACGACTGGTGTACCATAACCATTGAACTGAATGGGCTTCCACACTCCTTTAGCAATCCCTGCATCATAAGCTTGGTTCAGGTCGTTCTGAATTGCAAAAGGAAAACTGGACGCGGTTTACAGAAAATTGGTGCAGCATCCTCCTTGAATTTTACCTCAAGTTCAAAACCTTCCAAACAGCCTAGTTCTTGTTGAAGAGATCCGGAAATTCTTCACCGAGTCCTTGACATGCCCTTTGAAAAGCTACATCTGGCTTGAGATTCTCGAAGATAGGTTTGATCGATCTGTGGTCACCTTGCTGTCTTTCGAAAGGGACCCACACACCTAGAAGGGCTTGAACATTGACACCAAGCTGACAATGGCATCCCGACCTAACAAGTTCAGTCGTGGTGAATTGGTGACAGTGAAGATGAGAGTGTCATCCTTTGGATCTCCTCTCTGCAGTGAGATTACAGCTTCAAAGGTACCCAGGGTGTTAGAGACTGGCCATTGGCCACCTCATAGAGACATGTGGGCGGCTTGAGGGACGGTTTCCCTAGTTTCACACAGAAGTCATGAGAGCAGAAATTGTCTGCCACACCGGTATCCACTTCAAAGATGAAGTCCTGACCCTGGATCGAAACCTGCTGTTCGAGTTGCGGAACTGTATTGATACTATTCACCATCTTTATCTCACGTACGTTTGATGTTCCTCACTGGCTGGGAACCTTTTCTCTTCTGGAGACATGCACTCTCAATATGTCCCAGTTTCTGACAGAAGTGACAGGCGCTGGTCTTATGTAGACGTCAAATTTAAATTATTGTTAAACTATTGTGTTTCCGAAGGGTTTCGGACTTCAAAAGTGCTAAGATACGTGTACGTATGCATGTTCTCATACAATCAATCACCTGATAATAAATTGCACATGCATGTGTGCACATGCATCGCATCAACTCTATTTATACATGCAAGATGCATGAATTTGTATAGCACTTAGACCTAAGCACCTAATCTGGCTGTATGTACATTACAATTGGCGCGATTGTCGTTGGTGGGCGTTTAGATGTAGCACGTGGAAGTATGCTAGAGTACTCCCATGCTCCTGATTAATGTGATTGGGATGCAGTCGTCACACACGTTGCGTTGATCAGAACTAGTCTTGTACCCAGATCAAGTTAGGTAAGCATAATGATAATGCTACACAGCATTGTTCAGAAGCCATGGGCCACCTGCACGAGAGCCCAATATAGTAGCTGTGGAGCATTCAAGTATGTTTTTATGTTTTTACGTAAGACAATATTGGAGGGAACTTTGGGGTGTGTGTGTGTGTGGGGGGGGGGGAATTATTAACAATCATGAATGCGTGACATTACATTCAATTGCGTCATATGTGCTATATATATATTCATTAAGTCGATCGCGTGAGGGTACGAAAGCGCGCCAAAATCTGTGTATTTCGCTTATCACAACCAAAAAATCTAGTCTAATATCATCTCCACGAGAGTTCTGATGTTCGGTGATATGCGGTGAGTCCACTAATTATTATGACATCAGTGGGGGGCAGTAAGTGAGAGATATGTAATGCAGAAAAGTCTCAATGCAACGTACAACAGCTTGGCCGATAGATTTCTACGCCTCGCCTAAAGATCAAATTCAATTTATTCTGCCTACACGATCAGAATACGTTGCATCTCGCACATCTGATTAAGTGAATTGACCTAAGACTGGATAGTGCGTGATACAGCCATACTGCCCGAGTTGTTTTTTTTTGTTTGTTGTGTTTTGGTTTTTTGTTCTTTATCTTGACCAATGCACACACGCCCACATACTCACACTCTAGCTCACATGGCTTATTATCACATGCACGCGCATGCATGTACCTTAATCTAATGTACAGCGTAGCTGTTGGTGATAGGACTAGCTAACTTTGATTTCATTTGTCATCGTGTCATTGAATAACAGTGACCCCGCCCCCTCCGAAGGGACTTCCTCCTACTTATGCATGGAGCGTGACCATGGTATTTCAATGTCAGCACATCTAGCAGCTGAAATTCACTATTACCAAGAGGGGGAAATGAATTCATGCATGGTTCTAAGTGTTGGGACAAACGGTTTAATGACATTCATTAATCTATCACTGTTGGTGAGAGTTTTGGGGGAGCAGTAGTTTAGTGCGAGAGGCAAAATGTTTTAACACTATCTCGTTTTGTCTGCTCTCTACCACATTTCCTGCCCCCTCCCTCCCTCATTGTGGGATCTACAAGTGCTTATAGCCCTTGCCTTACGTGAGAGTGCCCCTGCAGCTAAAATGAAGCTCATTACATGGGATGGTTTTCGTGAATGTTTTTTCAAGATTTCAAATGTTTTGATATTCTCTAAGTTGGAAATGTCCTCTACACATCCCTTCTTATGCACTGAGGATCGGAGTATCTATAATAGAACGTTGCAGTGATTTATTTATAGCTGTACAATTTACAGGCAAGTTTTGACTTGTGGGAAATTTATGGCGTGGGCCCCAGTTTTGAACTGTTCTAGCACAGAATAATGCATTTCGAAACATATCTTGTAAATGTCACCCTATTCAATGTACATGTCCCATTATCAAGCAAAACTATGTGTCATTTTCAACTGTATAGTCACGTCTGTGTTACAATTTGCGGAGTGATATGCATTATCCTTTTCTTCCACAATAGAAAAGCAAAGCTTCTGCTTCCAAATCGGAGAGAAAGGGGATGTTGGAGGGGTATTCTGCTGAGGGGTGAAAATGTCAAAGATGTAGCTATTCATATGCTCCAAAAGCAGTTAATTGCATCCCAGGTAAGTGCTGCATGTAAGCAACATCAAGTCCCCCTTATCTCCATTTCTCCACCTCACCTCCTGCCTTGAACCGCATACGTGGTAACATCAGTTCACGCTGCACATTGCCGTAAAATAGAATATTGGAAACAGCTTACTCTTATCAAATGTGGTATACTTGCTGCTCACATTGCACATATACAGTACTCAATGATATTAATAACAGGGCAGGCTGTTAATTAAATCTGCATATGTGCATCATTACATGCTCACCCACCCACTTCCTCCTTGTCCACCTCCTCTACCCCCTAGCGACTCTCTCTCCCCCCTCTCTCTCTCTCTTCTCTCTCTCTTCTCTCTCTCTCTCTCTCTCCTCTCTCTCTCTCTCTCTTCCTCTCTCTCTCTCTCTCTCTCTTCCCTCTCTCCCTCTCTCTCTCCTCTCCCTCTCTCTCTCTCTCTCTCTCTCTCGTCTCTCTCTCTCTCTCTCTCTCTCTCCATGTATGTCATTTTATTGCATGTACATGTATACCTGCATGCATGATAACAATCACTGCCGTATTTACGTCATAACTGACTATTTTGTGCTGACTAATATATGCTCATGCAAGCATTTCACACCATCGCAAGCATACATGCATAAATAGATTTCATGTTGGGACTTTACAACTTTAGCCTACAAAAAGGATCCGCGCCGTCCACTACCGGCATTATATCACTGAATTGTGCATTTAAACATTGCCAATGCATTGGGTTATAATCCGCTTTCCACACTACTCAGAAGGAAGCATTTTATCCTACCGCGACAGGAGTTTGCTACTGGTTTCAGAAAACGAAGACGAAAAGCAATGCCTGTCGAATACGACCAACCGATTTAGGGTTGCATACGACGATGACAAGGCTGTGTGGACCTTAGCGACACCGGATGTGCGCATCTGCGCTGCCGTCTCGTGCGGCATGATCTGGACGGAGAAACCGCAAAGCGTGCAGTGTGCAGAAGGCTTGGGGATTAGTAACGGCATTGACAGCTTGCGGCTCTGCATCTCTGCGGCTAGTGTCGCCGAAAGCTGTCCCTCGCTCTCATTAGAGCTCAAAAATACGGCGAGGTCCATCGCCGCGTCTTTTGAGTGTGCTATATGCCGGCGAATCGAATCCAGCTTGCGTCCTTCGCCCTGCGGCTGCTCTTCAATCCCCTCCGTTGTTGGGACCCCTTTCGATTATGTAATCGTCGGGACCTCTTTCTGCGCTTATTCCTTTGTCCATCGGGCCATTGCGAATAACCCTAATGTAAAAATCCTTCTTGTAGAGAAAGGCGACCTGTTTCTTTTGGAACATCGCCAGAATCCTTCCACCTATTCTCAGCTGCCCATCGCTGAGAGTCTCAGGAGGCTTGAGTCGCGGCCGTGGTCATTCTCAGCTTCTTCAAGTTCGCTTGTAACTGCCGTGAAAGGCCAGATGGTCTTCTATGGAGGGCGTTCTACGTTCTGGAGTGGGTGGTGCCCAGAACCTTCGGATGATGATCTGGACGGCTGGCCCGGGGCGGTGAGGCAATCGCTGCGGCAGTACTTTGGCGCAGCCAGAAAGCTGCTTAGCGTGACGCCCGCTAATAAAATAAAATCATTGCATAGCGATCAGCTCATTTACGGCCCTGAATTTCAAGAGTTCTTAGAAACGAGGTGTCGAGCAACAGATCAAGCATCGCAGGTTTCACCTGGATCCATTGCTATGGCCAAAGATGGGTCAGTATACTAAACAGACACCGCCATTATGCATTCATGCATGCACCTTTGCTGTCTGATGTCCTGGGCGTCATCCCCGGGAGGGGGGAATGTTTGTACACCTACCTGTACAGACATAGAATAATGCCACTTTGTAACTGTGCACCAGAAATGAAATCCAACGGCACATACACGTTTGTCATGCATTTGTAGGAAATAGGTAACTAAAGGTGCAGTAAGTTTTCAAAGTGAGGTCCTCCGAGTTTGTATTGAGACCTTACCTATCGATCAGACCAGAGCTAAAAATGCATGACAAACATACATGTGTTGTCAGATTTCAGTTCTGGTTCACAGTAACAAAATGGTATTGATCTGCAATTCCGTACACCTGGGTGTACAAACGTATACCCCGGGATGACGCCCAGGGGACTATAGACATTAACGGAATTAATTAATTGAAGTTGTTTTACATTTTTTTACAGCACTATGAAATTTTCAACTCCCACTCCTCTAATTCGAATTGGTCGTAGCAACGTACAGACGATCCTAAACTGCACAGTTCTGAAAATTATACATGATGGAAAGAGAGCAACGCATCTTCAAACGAGTCAGGGGATGTTGCCTCTTAATGAGGCCAAGCTCATCTTAGCAATGAGTACACTACCTTCAACCACTTTGGTGCTCAACTCTTTCAGCAAAGACCAGTTTCCATCCCTTGCCAATGTTGGTAAGAGGTTCACCGCTCATTTTGTCAGCTCTGTTGTTGCCAGAGTTCCAAGAAACAGGCTACAAGTGCCTCCATCTGGCCACGGGGTACAGCTGGGTGCAGTATACATCGCAGGGAAGGGACAAGCTCAGTACCACCTTCAGCTATCTGCAGTAGCCACTAGCAACCTGGAGAGCATAGATATTGAACTCTGCAGGCAGTTTTCAGCCAACTCGATCCCTGAGGCTTGTATCAAAGGTTCCCCAAAACATGTCCTAGTGTCTTGTTCTGCATTGGGAGAGCTGGACCATAAAAATAACGACAACTGGTTTCGACTGATGGAGGACGGTACTCAAAGTGACCTCACGAGTAACGGTGAGCTGCAGATTGTTCCCAATGATCAAGACATGGCTCTTTGGGGTACTATGGATGAGGTCATGTTCAAGACAATAGTGGGTTGCCTCTCATCCCCTGATGACGAAGTAGAGTACTGGCACGAGAATAAAGGTGAGTGGACGACCGAGCGTCCCACAACGGAAAGCATACGTCAGACAGAAGTTGTCCACGATGCCTCCACTATGTGGATAGGAGAGGATGGGGATGAGGAAGCACCTGTGGGTCTGGATTACCGTCTGCGAGGTGTGGAGAACGTGTACATCACTGGTGGAGCTCTGTGGCCCACAGGGGGATCGTGGAACCCTGTTCTGACGATCGTTGCGATGGCCATGCACCTAGCAGACTCCTTGTGTAGTGTTAGCCCACTATACTTTTGTGCAAGGCTATAGACTGTGAGGCCAAATGTTCTGTATCGTCAGTGCTGTGAATTAAAAATTGAATGCTTTTTTGTGTTATAATTGTCATCATGCAGAGCCACTCAAAGAGATTGAAGGAACTACAGTAGCAGAGGTTATGCATGAGTACCTGGCTTTTTCTTATTTATGCACTTCTTTCCATACTGTACAGTCTTCTACCCACATGCAACTCTGGCAGTGAACTAGTAAATAAAACAGAGGTTTATAATTAGGGTTAGGGTAATATTATAATTGTATAACAGGTTTGTTTTAATATGTTTTGTTTTGCAGGCCCTGTTGATGTCATTTTACATCATTCTCTACAATTTAGGTAACTACTTTGTGGGTATTATGCACATATGTTCTGTGCTTATTTCAATGAGCAAGATTATCATTAAAATCATTGGTATAGCTTTCCTGCTATTTTCACACATGGTTCTCTTGAGCATTTGAATTTTGCATGACTTGTGTGAAATAGTAAGATGTTGAGATGATGATTATCTAGCATTGAGCTAGGGTATTGAATTAGAGTGCTACTTTCTCAGCTGATTTTAAAATGTGAGAACAAGCTGATAGGGCAACTGAAAGGATTTGTTTAATATTAGTGGGCTGTCTCATCTTCATGCTAGTATGGTGCTAGAACACCAAAGCTATAGCGGGGAGCAACCACACATCATGTGTTAGAGCATAACTCATTGATGTCTATGCCAGGAGAAGGCTCCATGGCTGGCACTGTTAAATTAATTTTGGATCCAGATGTCTAGATATTTCCACAGGAGAGCTCGCTATGGTTTCTTCCCCGTGCCATTGGAGTATTGCAAGTTACAGTAGACCTTGCTGGGAGATGATGGGTTCGAAACACATCAGGAGGCACCCACAACCAAAGCATTGACAGTATAATTAAATTCAAAATCCTAGGACCTTGCATTATTGATTTATCATTTGCCGAATACTATTGATATGATGAAATATAGAGTATCATTATGCGTCATACGTTTACAAAAAACTTTAATGCTAATTAAATTATATCCCCAAACAGTACTGCCGGACATCTAGCCAGACACTCTGAAAAAATTAACATGTTACCATCGAATCAAGATGAATGGAATCAATACTTGTTAATCCTTAATAAGATGAGAATAAACGAGTCATTTATCTCAATTACTTTACATCAATGGTGAGTTATTTCAGCTCATATCTCAATGTGAGTTGTTACATGTATTGGTAGGTGTACGAAACTGGCAAAATGATTGCAATACATTTTAAAAAACATTGCTTTAATTTGGTCAGCATACTCAGATCATCGTTGTTGTAATTATTAAACTAAGCCATTACAAACTGCAGTAAATTGATTTTATTTAACTGCTTCGACCTTCTCTTTTATTATTCGACCAATGAATGTCACACTAATGACAGCTGTAATCCCCTGGAGGATGCATGCCAGACAGTTCCTTTAATTTATAAATAGATGTTTTGTGATTGTGTGTTTTATTTTATGCAGTTATATATTGTACTGAAATAGGATGGACATGAATTTCAACACGTTATATATGCACTAAAGGGTTGGTAAAATTGTAACTTTTATTGCTCCAACATTTTCTTTGCTAAAAAAATTGAATTACTAATTGTTGTACAATAATGTATAAGTTTAATAACGACTATAATGGTTTGATAACCACAGAGGTCTCGCACTGCTAAACACAATATGGTTTTTTCCACTTTAATTATAAAAGTAATTAAAATTCAATCGAATCAATCATAACCATAGTTCCTTAAATAATATTTTTAAAATTACTGAAAATCTATTTTTGCTTGGTACTTCAGCATTCGTTCAGTGCTCTAACACATGTACTGGAATATGATACCGTATAAGAGAAAAATCTGCAGTTCGGCTGTTGCTTCTTGTTAGTGCAAGTACAAGGCACGTGAAACCTTACCAGGCACACACTTCTTTTTATGCAGAATATTCTCACTGTTTTAAAGCACAGCTCCAGTATCCTACCCCAAGCTAGTGAGGAGGCACACAGCCCCTCCCATACTTGTAAAGCTATATAACACTGAGAATGTTAATGGTGGCAAATAAGCTGGCCATCCCTCCTTCTCCCTCTCCATCCCTCTCCCTCTCTCTCCCTCCTCTCTCTCACTCCCTCTCTCAAACAGGATCCTCCGCCTCTCGCTCCTCCACTCTCTTTGAGGAAAGGCTCCGATGGCCTCTCCCTCGCTCGTGTCCCCACTCATCCGAGAAAGGGTCCTCCCCTCCCCGCACTCTCTCGGATCCCTCATCTACTCGACGAAGAGGTCTCTCCCAGCGTAAACCACTCTCTCCGGCAAGATCGAGCTCTCTAGCGCCTCTCTCCTCGAGGCCGAAAAATTAACGCACTAGTCCGTCCCTCGACTCCTGAACTAAACCCCTCAGAGCCACTCCTCCCTCTCCTCCCGTCCCCCTCCTTATACCATCCCTCCCTCCCATCCCCTCCTCCCTCCCTCCCTCCCTCCCGTCCCTCCCTCCCTCCTCCCTCCTCCCTCCCTCCCTCCCTCCCTCCCTCCTCCACCTTCCTGTGTGACTCATCTCTTATGTGTAGACCTCAGACCCTTCCCCTAAGTCTTCTGTCACGGTTTTTTCAAATGCCGTGTTGCAAATGCAATTGAAACAACGCACGCTGTGAAGGTTGTTCCTGTGCTAGGCAGAAGATTGCCTGTACCAACTGCCATGCTGGAAGACATGGGAAGTGTATGAACTCCTTAGTCTCGCCACAGAACGCCTTGTCACAGCCTTCTTCGACTTCATCGGTGTCACCTCCTTCCCCATCATCTAGGATTCCATCTTCCTCGTCACAGCCTTCTTCCTCTGCTTTACGGTCTCCTGATTCCCAGCCTCCTCCTCTAGATCTGTTACAACCCCCTGCGCCGCCGCCTGCGCCTAGGCCTACTTCGACACCTCGAGCTCAATCTCCACCGCAGCCACCGCAGACGCCTCATTCCTGTATATGGCTCCGTCATCATCGCAGCCTCCCTTTCCTCTTCGTAGTAATACGACACACAGGGTCCCTCCAACTTTGCAGCAGCTGCCTGCAGCACCTCGGCAGCTGCCTACAGCACCTCAGCAGCTGCCTACAGCACCTCAGCAGCTGCCTACAGCACCTCAGCAGCTGCCTACAGCACCTCGGCAGCTGCCTACCGCACCTCAGCAGCTGCCTACAGCACCTCGGCAGCTGCCTACCGCACCTCAGCAGCTGCCTACAGCACCTCAGCAGCTGCCTACAGCACCTCGGCAGCTGCCTACCGCACCTCAGCAGCTGCCTACAGCACCTCGGCAGCTGCCTACCGCACCTCAGCAGCTGCCTACAGCACCTCAGCAGCTGCCTACAGCACCTCGGCAGCTGCCTACAGCACCTCAGCAGCTGCCTGCAGCACCTCAGCAGCTGCCTACAGCACCTCGGCAGCTGCCTACCGCACCTCAGCAGCTGCCTACAGCACCTCGGCAGCTGCCTACAGCACCTCAGCAGCTGCCTATAGCACCTCAGCAGCTGCCTACCGCACCTCAGCAGCTGCCTACAGCACCCTCAGCAGCTGCCTACAGCACCTCGGCAGCTGCCTACAGCACCTCAGCAGCTGCCTGCAGCACCTCAGCAGCTGCCTACAGCACCTCGGCAGCTGCCTACAGCACCTCGGCAGCTGCCTACAGCACCTCGGCAGCTGCCTACAGCACCTCAGCAGCTGCCTACAGCACCTTAGCAGCTGCCTACAGCACCTCGGCAGCTGCCTACAGCACCTCGGCAGCTGCCTACAGCACCTCAGCAGCTGCCTACCGCACCTCAGCAGCTGCCTACAGCACCTCGGCAGCTGCCTACAGCACCTCAGCAGCTGCCTACAGCACCTCAGCAGCTGCCTACAGCACGTCAGCAGCTGCCTACAGCACCTCAGCAGCTGCCTACAGCACCTCAGCAGCTGCCTACAGCACCTCAGCAGCTGCCTACAGCACCTCGGCAGCTGCCTACAGCACCTCAGCAGCTGCCTACAGCACCTCGGCAGCTGCCTACAGCACGTCAGCAGCTGCCTACAGCACCTCAGCAGCTGCCTACAGCACGTCAGCAGCTGCCTACAGCACCTCAGCAGCTGCCTACAGCACCTCAGCAGCTGCCTACAGCACCTCGGCAGCTGCCTACAGCACCTCGGCAGCTGCCTACAGCACCTCGGCAGCTGCCTACAGCACCTCAGCAGCTGCCTACAGCACCTCGGCAGCTGCCTACAGCACCTCGGCAGCTGCCTACAGCACCTCGGCAGCTGCCTACAGCACCTCGGCAGCTGCCTACAGCACCTCAGCAGCTGCCTACCGCACCTCAGCAGCTGCCTACAGCACCTCAGCAGCTGCCTACAGCACCTCGGCAGCTGCCTACAGCACCTCGGCAGCTGCCTACAGCACCTCAGCAGCTGCCTACAGCACCTCGGCAGCTGCCTACAGCACCTCGGCAGCTGCCTACAGCACCTCAGCAGCTGCCTACAGCACCTCGGCAGCTGCCTACAGCACCTCAGCAGCTGCCTACAGCACCTCGGCAGCTGCCTACAGCACCTCGGCAGCTGCCTACAGCACCTTGGCAGCTGCCTACAGCACCTCAGCAGCTGCCTACAGCACCTCAGCAGCTGCCTACAGCACCTCAGCAGCTGTCGTCGCCACCACATCAGGAACCTTTGGCACCGCATGATATACCTTCAACGTCATCCGCGGGTCACCAAACGAGTTGCTCTTTCCGGAAGCGGTGCCCGGTTTCCGAATGCCCAGAGCGAATAGCTCCATCCATGTGGCGATCTCACATGTCCCTGCATGCCCAAGGTTTGTTCCCTGGAGGAGTCCCACAGACGTGGTTGTTTGAACAAGATCTGTTCATCTGCCCACATTGTTCACAATTGGTGGCGAACTCGAGGGTAGCTTCACATTCTAGACAGTGCAAGGTTCCTCCCCCCATATCTTCAGCCGAGAATGATGACATACAGTCAGCGCCAGCAATTGTGCCTGATCTGCCCACTTTTACAGATGTTTGCCAGCTTAGATGCCCAACATTACGGTTTGTCCCTAAAAAGGCAAGACCCAGTTATGCAAGAGCACTTTCATCTACCTTAAGGTCTGTCTTCGATGAAAACTCAGAAGAGGCTTGGTTGAAGCTCTTCATGTTACCAAAGTGTGTTCTTCCCTCCCTAAAAAGTAAAGGCCGCCACTTCAAGCACACCCCGATCAAAGTCTTGTGTGATCTTTGGGCAAAGAATGAGTTTAGTACCCTCTGGAACCTTGCAGGGTCCAATGCCCGTAAAGCCCCATCACAGCAGAAGCATAGGAACTCTAAGAGCCTGTCAGATTCGGTTATATCCTTAGCAAAGATCGGTTTGCATGGAAAAGCCTGCAGAATACTTTTATCTGATGGGCTTGCTCCCCTCAATAATTCTACCTGGGAGCTGCTCAAATCAAAACATCCTAGCGCTCCTCTACCCACTCCTCCAGATGTTTCTTGCACTCCACTCTCTCTAGGTTCTGATTTCAACATCCTACCCATCATTTTCTCCTTCCCGAAGGGCACTGCTGCTGGTCCCTCAGGCCTCAGGGTACAACATCTAATTGATGTTGCACAAATCCCTCTTCCAATTTCCACTGGCTCATCCCTGAGGGATATTGTCAACCTCCTTGCAGCAGGCAAAGCTCCATTGTCAGTTGCCAGATTTCTAGCGGGCGGAAGCCTCACTGCTTTGAACAAGTTTAAAGATGGCTCTCCACCTGATATCAGGCCTATTGCTGTTGGGAAAACTCTCAGAAGGCTAGCAGGAAAGTGCTTGTGCTCTTTAGTGAAAGATAAAGTGTCCAGTTTTTTTGAGCCCCATCAGTTTGGTGTAGCCTGTTCACATGGCAAAGAAAAAGTGGTACACGCGGCCTTCGAAAGTGCATTGAAGAACACTGGGGTGATGAAGATTTTGTTGTCCTGAAAGCAGATATGAGAAATGCATTCAACCTTATTTCCAGGCAGGCTCTTCTATCTGAATGCTCCACCTTTTTCCCAGAACTCCTTCCATGGGCAAGGTGGTTTTATGGTTCACACCCTTATTTGTGGCACCCCCTAGGACATCTCACTTCTGAGGCAGGTGTGCAGCAGGGAGATCCATTAGGCCCTTTGTTTTTCGCTTTGGTTCTGCACAAGGTCATTGACGCCATCGATGCAGATGATGACTGCCTTCATCTCATCCTTCAGGCATGGTACTTGGATGATGGGGTGCTAGCTGGCCCCAGACAAGCTGTTCTGCGGGCGCTCTCCATTATTGAAGACCTTGGTCCACCACTGGGTATATTTCCATCAATTTATCCAAATGTGAGCTATTTAGCCGCAGCGATATTTCCATGTTCCCTCCTGTTATGAAAGCTTCACATGTACCACACCTAGACATTCTTGGTACTCCTATTGGGGACTATCTTTACTGCACTGGGTTCTTTGCCGCGAAGCGTGCTGAATTGACAAAGTTGCTATCTATGTTGGAAGATGTTTCAGATATTGACCCACAGGTGGCCTTTAATTTGCTACGGCTTTGCAGTGGTTTTTGTAAGATGGTGCATTTAGCCAGATCAACCCCCCCTAGCGTGGCTGCTGATTCTTTGAGGATACTTTACTTGGATTTAAGGAGTTGCTTCTCCAAGTGCTTATCTTTAGATCTCACTGAGGCCGCCTGGTGCCAATCCCAACTGAGCCTAAGGTTTGGAGGTTTCGGCCTTCGCTCACTCTCTCACCACTCAAGTGCTGCCATCATTGCATCCTTTTGTTCATCTGGCTTTGCCACTGCAGATAACCATCATCTGATTCATGTGGTTAATACCTTCAATAGCTTAGTCTCTACCTCAGATGCCATCTCTCCAGAGTCTGCCATTGAGTCTCCTCCCTCGCAGAGATCTCTCTCCCATAAGCTGGATTGCTTGACTCACAGTAGTTTGTACGACTCAGCTTCTTCAGCAAACAAAGCTCGCCTCCTCTCTGCCTCTGCTTCCTTGGCCACTTCATGGGTTTCAGTCCTTCCTTCAGGTGAGCCTGGCCTGCATTTTGACCCTAGAGAATTCCACACAGCTATTTCATGGTGGCTGGGTTTAGAAACAACAACAGCCTCCTGCTGTTTGTTATGTCCCGAAATAGCTTTGGACCCCTTGGGGCATCATGCACTGTCATGCAGACGAGGTGGTGATGTGGTTCTCCGACACAACCAGCTGCGAGATGTCTTTGTAGATATTTGCCACAAGGCAAACCTTGGAGTGAGGATCGAGGCAGGTAGTGCACTTACCCCTGACCTTTCTAGGTCTCGTCCTGCGGATGCCCTAGTGAACAATTGGATAGGTGGAAAGCTCTGCCGCTTTTGATGTAACAGTGACGTCTTCTCTTACACCTGTGTCACTTCAAGAATCAAGCGTTACAGCAGGAACAGCTGCACTACTGGCAGAGCAGAGGAAGCACCAGGCGAAGCATCCCTTTTGCTGTGGAGAGCTATGGGAACTGGGGTTTTGAAGCCAGGCAGGCTTTTTCCCATTTGGACTCACGCCTGTCCTTTGGCATAGGACACCAGAAGTCAAAGCTCTTGGTAGACATCTATGGGAGGCTAAACGTAACCCTGGTGAGGTGCAATGCCAGAGCTCTCCTAAGCGAAGCATGCAATTTGATTTAGTTACTGTATAGTGTATTAGTCATAAGAATAACAATGTAGCCTGATATACATTATTTACTCCTATATGTAATAATAATATGTATAGTTTAGTAGTTTTATAGTATATGTATTCATGCATTCTTGTATTCTCTGCTGTATTATTTGTTTTGTGTATTCCCTGTAATGTTGTTATGTCAAAATATTATTAATATTATTATTATTATTATTATTATTATTATATAATAGATTTTTATTTCATGCTGATTGTACCTTATTAATACATATATTATAAACACATTACACACAATCAAACATATAGTCTAGATAGAATGGCCCTGGAATTGGCTCTGATCAGGGTCAAGTTTAATCTGCCATAAATCATATTAGTTGTTAAGGACTTGGGCTGCCCCAGTTGGGTGGCTAATCTTCCTGCAAGTCTGGAGAGACAACGTTGAGCTTCTGGTCCCCAACTTCCATAGGACTCTATAACCAAAGGGATGCACACCCACCCTAGCTCTTCACATTTTGCATTGTTACTGTGGTGCTTCCTTTGTTCTGCCTGCATTGCTGCTGAATTTGGTGTCACACACGCTACTTGTAGGGTATTTGAATTAAGCGGGGATGTGACACAAAGATCAATTGCAGCAGGCTTGCCCAACTCCCAATTAGGGATGAGGACATCGGCAGGACGCGTTTGTCGTGCTTCATGACCCAGACTGCTTCCAGCTTCAAGCTGTGCACCCAAGCATGCACGTTGGCAGAACTCAAAAAGGGTGTCTCGTACTCTGTTGTGGCGGGAAACCACATCAGGGCCATTTTTACATGACAGAGCATGGTGACCAAATTGATCCAAAGAATGGGATATGCATTGGGGACAAAGCTGACCTTGACTGACAGGAAGGCCTAACCACCATTATTATTATTATTATTATTATTATTTTGTTTATTTTTATGATGTAATGATACAAATAACATATACAGCAATAATACTAAACATAGATTGTACACAGCACCACAGCAGGTAATGCACGCTATTACTACTACGTAAATGAGCACACACAAAATACACAACGACTATGACTGAACAGCTGATTGTCGACCTATAGTTAAGCTGGGATGTCAGAGCCGACGCCATATGCTCGGGATAGCAGTGCCCTTGCATTTGCTCTGACTAGAACCAAGTTGAGCCTACCATACAGTGTTGAGGTGGCATGCGATTTGGAGCAATTTAGTCTAGCAGCCAGGCGAGAGGCAAGGCGTGAAAGATGTAAGCGTGCTTCTGCTCCCCAGCAACCATAAGTCTCAACAACTAAAGGTATGCATGACCAGCCTAGCTCTGAGCACTTAACATCATTGGAGGCATGCTTCCTTTGTTCTGAAACCCGGGCAGATGATCCTGCTGTCACACACGCTTCATTGAGGATGCTTTGATTAAGCGGTGATGCAACAGTGAGATCAAAAGCTGCAGGTTTCCCCCAGATCCCAATTTGGCACTAGGACATCAGCTGGCTGGGTGCGCCGTTCATCATGCCCCAAACCACTTCCAACCTCCATTTGTCCACCAACATCAGCCTGTCTGCAGGATTCAAAAAAGGTATTCCTAAGTTGGTTGTGGCGTGACACTACATCCCCATTATATCTACATGTTAGGGCGTGGTGACCTAAGGGATCTAATGACTGGGTTGAACAAGATGGGCACCTACTACCACCAAACATGTCGATACCTAGCCACCATTTTAAGGCTGTTTGGAATTCAGCTGTGTCAAGGTGGAGTTTAAGACCTGGGGAGGGTATAACTGATAGCCAAGAAGCTGCAAGGTTTGATGAAGCAGGCATTAATTAAACGAGCCCTGTTTAGAATAGAGGAGGCATCAAAAAGCAACTGAAACCGCTTGTTCTCTATTTTAGTGGACGGCATCTTTTGGGTCGTTGGAGAATTAAGCAACTCATCAATAGAAATAGCCTCTGCCGGGGAAACACATGCATTGAAGTGGTCCAAAGATCGGAGAAGATGGTGACTAGTATTGGTAGCAAAGCCCGACATTGAAAAGGAAGACATGAATGCTGCTGATGAGTGTAATGATGCACTGCGGAGCCCCAGACCACCCCTGCTCAGACTAAAATTATATTGGTTAACAAAACTGTACACCTCATCCGCTACACAGCAGCTGTTAGAATACGAAGTTTTTTAAAGACATATAAATGCTTTAAATATGCATTTATTCAATTCCCCACTTTTTCACTCCAGTAGACGGGCTACTACGTGACTTCATCCACGACACTTCGCCACACGCCAGACCTTACTCCGTTATTAAAAAGGCACAATGATCTATATATTATAATGGATTATTGTGGCAGCACAGACTTATACTCTACGCGCATGCGTGTCTGTTATACCATGAAGTACCAGAATTACACCACCACCAACCCCCCCCCCCTCCCCCCACCACCCACAACCGCGAATGTCGCCTTAAACTTATTCAGCATTTCAGGGTACCCGTACATGATTATGAAAACAGGGGGGGGGGGGGGGGGGGCCATGATTCGTACTTGGTATATTGTCTGCTAGGTTGTGTGAGTACTTGTTTGATTTGCGTGATTTTCCAGACCCGTTACTGTCGTTGTTATCCTGGTCCCTGAAACCACACATGAATGTACTACGCTGACTTTATGATCTCTTTAGACTAGCACGTTGTTAAATTATCGTGTACGGATTCAGTTGTTGCTCAGTGGGCAATGTTTAATCATACGTGACAACAACGCACAAAAATGATAAATTAAATCACCACAATTTTGTTTACAGCATTGGGCGACAAGAACTAAGCTATAATTGCCTATCTGATTAATTCTTTTATACATACCGAAACTGCCTCGTCCATGTAAAAAAAAAGTTCCCCCGCAAAGAAAAAATATATTGTCTGTATTAATTACGTCACAGTCACGTGATATACGCGCAAGGGCTCTCGCTTGTAACAAAATGAAGTGGTATTCTCGTGGAGAGTGGATTGCACTACTCTGCTTGCTCGACGCTGGTAAGTTAGAGAATTAGACTTCAGGTGCGGAAACGCAGTGACGCCTTCGCGCCTGCAAGCGAGCCAGCTCTGTGCAACGTAGCACATTCATAGACCGTAGCGTGACGGCGCGCGCTTAAACAGGTGCATTATCGGGATCCATTACCGTAGAGGGGGTAGGCTGGTCACGTGTAGCCCGAGCGGTCCGTCGAGTCGGAACGGTCACGGCACGCGGTTTTTGTGCCCACGGTATATTCGTGAGAGGGCCCATTCAGTCCTGCCGTGGGTCCCTCCTGTATTGGCTTAGTTATGCCTTGTGCGTGCGAGCAAGCAACCTTAGCGTAAAAATTTTGTAGCATAACGTGACGAACACGGAATTGTGAATGACGCTGAATTAAGGGTTTGCGTTCCGTGCATATCATCCTCAATGGCCAAGATGAAGGGGCGGGCTGGTGGGGGGGGGGAGGGAGAGTGGGAAATGTTAGGAGAGCAGTGCAGGTGTAACGTACTCTTAACACGCGTCTTTCTGCAATGCACCATAGTCAAGTGTGTTGTCCTTTTGAGTGGACCGCAAGACTTGGATACCATCAAGGACAATTCCAGTGTGATAGTGGTGGGATCGGTCATCCAGCTCTTCTGTTCAGCCAGTGGACAGCTCACTGCTCCCCACATACAATGGACCAGGAACAATATCACTATTCCAGAGACTGCACAGTTGCCTCATCTGATGGTCAAGAGTAGGACACAGAACAACACCATCACTTCTTCACTTTTGACAGTCTATGGTTTTTCTTCAAGTGACAATGGAAGCTATCAGTGTGTTGCTTGTAATAACAACAGCTGCAACACAAGTGTGGCACTACTGCTTTCAGGTTGGTAATCTGTAAGATTGATAGTATGACTACACATGTATTCACTATTAATAAATACAATATTCATTCCAGCAAGCAGTGGCTCCAATGTGTTGAAAATAGTGAGAGAACTGAGTAACAATACAGCAGACAGAACAAGTGTCCCACTAGGAAGCTCAGATATTTCAAGCAATGGAGGCTTTCTGAGGTGTTCAGCTGAACAGTCTGCTTCATCCTCTCTCACTGCACCCAGCATGATGTGGTTGAAGGATGGAACACAACTCTTTGGTGATGGTGTTAGGGTTGTGATCAATACCACTAACTCTACCATTGGAACATCAAATAGGACAGTGAGCTTTGTTCGTATCTTCAATTTCAGTCAGTCTGATGCTGGAGTGTACCAGTGTGTGTTCTATGACACTCCATCCCAGGGAGGAGAGGTGGTCACCACTAGACCATACAAAGTGGACACAGGTGAGGAGGGACTGGAGGACTGGGATCAAAGTGCTTCGACGGAGTGTGGCTTTTATTGGTGATTGCTTGGTGGGAGGGGCTGCCAGTGTTGTTGGGGTGGGTGGGGGTGGGGCAGAGGTGGACGAATGACATTGTAGAGGACATGTGTTTTCTCATCATGCTATGCAAGAGACCTCTCTGATCTCAAAGACAAATTTGGGGGGGGGGTCATGTGTTATGTTGAACATGTGATGGGCTTGGTTATGTGTGTACATAAGGATGGGAGGGACCTGGTGATTGGATTTGTTACTAGCAGTTGGAGAAACGTGAAAGGAGCAGTTTTTGCACCAGAGATAATCGGCGCAAGCTATTAATAATTTCATGGTTTTGCACTTTCCCATGCTCGTAAATGTGATCATTGCATTGCCAATGATTGTATGGGATCTGTTATCTGACAACTGAAGATCACATTTTGTTGTGTATGAGATCATGATGGAGGGCCATTTGAGGTCACTTAGGCTACCCACAAGCGCACTGATCTGAAATGTGACCATGGTTGAATTGCAACACTCCAACCAAGAATGTCCCATGTGCCATGTGTGTCCACATCAGTGTGTGCATTAAATAGAATAAGCCACATACCATAGGTTCGAGGGCAGTAGGGGTGGTAATGACGTTTGTATATTCCCTGACTGTTTCACTTTTGTTTGTGTGTCCTTGGCAGGTCATGCTAGCATGGTGTTGGTGTCCACCACACCCATCACTCTATCTCCCCCTGACCCTCTGGTCATCCAAGTAGAGGCAGGTGGAGAGTATGCTGGTATTCAATGGACGAGGACACCAATAGCTCTGAATGTCAGCAATGGTGAACTGGTGGACTTCCAGCAGACATTTGTGATGAATGTGACATCAGAGGGGGACTGGGGACTGTACACAGTTAGGCTGGTAAATTACAGCAACTGGACATTGGCTTCTGTCAACATCTATGTTACCTCCAACTCACTGTCCTTCTATCCTACCCCTTCTGTCCAGCCAAGTGCAAGTGTCTATGGTAAGTGGGTACCTGTGTGTGTGTGGGGGGGGGGTGGGGGGGTGGGTATGCCATTTTGCCAGACCAGGACACAACAGCCTGCTGTGTTTAGCTTTGAATGGATACAAATAGTGACTAACCATTGTCATGTCATTACCATCTTTTATGCATATTGCTTTTCATTTAAGTTGAAGGTGCTTCTGTGCAACGCGTTTTCCTATTTGACTTGCGCCAGATGTTGTGTGTGCAGGGATAAGTGCGTGTGAATGTGTGCAATCTTTGTGAATACATGTACGTGTTGCATCAAGTTGATAGGAGATATGTCAATGGGTTTCTTAGAAAGCAGGGTGACCTGGACACCTGGACTGTGTAGCAGTCACTTTTAGCCACACACCCGACTCCTAGCAATTCATGACTAAGACACACCCATCTGCACCAGAGCTCCATCACCTTCTCTATGACACGCCCACCCCTGCGTTCATGTCACTCATCTCGAGGCAAACCGGTCACACAAGTATTTTCACTTGTAGTCGACTATGGTTAACCCTTTAGGTCCCACATTGGTCTAAGCATGTGGATGAAGGATTTGACACCATTTAGAGAGAGGATAGCCAGGCTTGGGTATTGAAATGCCTTTTTCAAACCTGACCTCTAGGAAGCACCCAAACTTCAGGAATTCCTGTGGCCGTGCCAATGGTTGCGGTCATAGCAACAGTGGCAGGTGTTGCTGTGGGCGGAGTCATTGTCATCCTGCTGGTTCTGTTGAGTGTGGCAGTGGGCGTGGCATTCAAGAGGAAGGCGTCCAAGGATCGCAGGTATGGCTGTTTATTAAATGTTAATTAGGTTAAGAATTATTATGCAGCCTTGCACACACACACACACACACACACACACACACACACACACACCACACACACACACACACACACACACACACACACACCACACACACACATACACACACACACACACACACACATACACACACACACACACCACACACACACACACACACACACACACACACACACACACACCACACACACACATACACACACACACACACACACATACACACACACACACACACACACACACACACACACACACACGTGGTATGCCTTAAGCAATAAGAATTTGTTATCTTTTGACACCTTACTACTCTATAGATGTCTAGTGGTTTAGTCAGCTGATTGTATGTGGTATGTATGTGGTATGTCTGTGGTATGGTGGTCTCAATGACATGTGTTTTGAGAAAATCATCAAACCTCAGCTTTGTCTGACCAGTGGCTTTTGATAGCAGGAGCTTATTCACTCCCCATCTTCAGTTACACAATTAAATACATGCATACCAGAATCATAGCAGTGACTCAATTACGTCCACACTTTATTCAGTACCCTTGACATTTCATATGACATTTCATGTCGTCTACTTTAAAATTTTGTTCTTTAAAGCAGTGTTTACGTGATTACAGGGGGCATGTAACGTCCATCTAGCATACCCAATCCTTCAGCACTTCCAGGTGGATGTGAGCAATTGCAGTGTGCCAAATTTGAAGCCATATAGGTTGTCTCCTTAGATAAAGGTTACCACAATAAAATGCCAGGTGGTTCAATGCAGAGTCTGTGCAAAATAAAAAAGGAAGCAGTAATTAGCTGTTGATTGTGTGCAAAGCAGGATTATGGGATCAAGGCATACCTACCAATGTGTGCAACACTGAAGCAGTGACCTGTTGCCAAAGCGTTTGGCATGTCTGTATCGATCATCTCCACCCACCATCATTGTTGCTGCAAGTGCCATCACGTCTGATGGAGGCAGGCGGTGTAATGTAGGGTACTCGTCAAGACTGTATATGGGGTCTTTTCCTGCTGAAAGCGACCTAACGTATGTTGTTTCAAGATTTCAGACCTAACACATGTTGTCTCAAGATTTCAAATTATTTTAGAAGTCTGATATGTCCTCTACATATTGCTTGAGAATTGGAGTATCTGTCATGGAGTTGTAAGGCGCTGAATATTTAATTAGCCATACATTTCAATGCAAGTGTTACATTCTATTGTGCATACTTGAAATTTTATCATGTATGTGCAAGGTCCCTTTGCGCGGAAACGCCCATATACTGTTGTAGGAAATGCTCCTGTGGACCCTTTGGCTCATGTATGCCACTAAAGAGGGAGCATCTCATGAGGCCTGGGTACCCGGTGTTCATGGCTAGAGGATGGGAGCATCGACTGTGTGTAGCCGTTGTAAGGTGCATGGGCTGCTGGCTTCTGAAGCTCACAGTCTTCGAAGGAGGAACACTGACCACACCCACACCTTCTAAAGGTACTTGAAAACTCATTGATGCTGGCTAGCAGTGTCAGTTCAGTTCCTCTGCAAGCCCATTTCACCCTTCATGGAAAGGAAGGGAGGGATCTGATATCTATCTATATCTTCAATGCTGTAGGCCCTTTGTGTGTGTGCATGTGTGTGTGTGTGTGTGTGTGTGCTGGGAGCCAATGCGACGAGGGGTGGCATGCATGGTGGCTGGCTGTGGGACGCAATGCCTTTGCAGGTAACAGCAATAATGGACTGTCTACGTTGCTTCAAAGATCCAGCATTGAGCATCAGCGGTGAAGCCAGCTCCATCCTTTTATGTACATGCTCTTAACAATGCAGTCCTTGTTACATGGCCCTCATTGAATGGCGACAAGGCACATGTTTTTGGCCATGTTCAATGGGAGTGGCAGTGGGCAGCTGCACATCCCTTTTGAGCCACTCGTCTAGTGACAAAAAAACCTTTGTGCAGAACGTATACGAGTGGTTCACACTGCCACATCTGTATACAAAAATCTAGCTACATGTACAATGTTTTTACGATCTTACTATAGAGTGTTACTATAAATTCAGCCTGGGAGTCTTAAGTGAGCAGCAGTCCAACTTGCCTGTGCCAACAAGCAGCAGGGACTAATGTATACACATAGCACCTTGCCATGTGTATCGTTTTTGCAGTTCAAACTTTAACCCATGTAAAAGTAAGTCAGCAAAACATTGTATGAGTAAAGCTTGAAAAGAATGCAGACTGAGGTGCCTAGTATTATTGATTGCTAGGGATATTTTAAACAGCAGTATAGTCCTTAAGAAAATTTTGGTAGGACGATGAGATTGAGTGTAGCAATTAACACCATAAACAGTGTCCAGCATCATCACCCATGTGTTTTTCAATTATTTTCTTTGAACTGGAAAGGTCTTCCTATCAAATGAATCAAACATTAGGCTATCCTTTGTGGAGTTATAGGAAAGGCACTGAATGAGTCATACCTTTCAATGCAAGTGTTATTCTTCCTTTGCTTGACCCGGAAAACTTGAAAAAGTGCCACAAAAGGTTACGCTAGACACTTCATGTCTCGTATAGTGGATGACTTACCCAACAGAAGTGCTGAGCTCCTTGGACACATAACCGCAATTGACAGATAAAATGTTTTCAACCCCTTGCAATGCAGCCACATCATGACAATGATTGTTGTATAGCTCAAGGAAGCCAATGGTTGCCGCATACATGATGACATCATTTCAAAGTTTTTTTTTTTAGGGGTGTGGGCTTTTTGTCCCTTATTTCGATGTAACAGAACAACTGTGTCCCATGCAAGCACACTTGCTTACACACGCAATGCACACACACACACACACACAATCGTACACAACCACGTCTATAAACACACACTTGTACACACACTTGCATGCACACATGCATGCACACACATCACACTTGCACACATGCATGTACACACATCACACTTGCACACTGGGGTATACGTGTGTGTACATGCTTGTGCATGTACATGTACTAGTTTGTTGTTAGGTAGCTGAGTGCATGTCCAATTGTTCAAATACAAGTCAAACTGGTATTCACTGGTTTTGGTGCCTAAAACCAGTTCTGTATCCAGGTTATGGTGGATCTCTCAGCTGTATATGTAGACCAGTGTGTAAGTGCATGTGTCCTTCTTGTTTGTCTCATTGCTGCCCTGGTTGACAGGAAATAATTGGCCTTGCTTTTATACACTGGGTGTTCTCAAACGAAGACGAAGGGCTTTAATTAATATATCTCAGGATTGAAATTAATTTAGAACTTGATTTATTTCACATGCATTACAGTAGTAGTGCAAATATTATTAATTCAATTACTTGTTGTAAGCGGGTTAAGTAATCGTATCAAACTCCTCGTAAATCAACATATTCAAATCCCTCTATTTTCAAAGTTATTCAATATTAAGTTTAATAGAGCTAATTATTTTACTAATTATGAATAAGTAGCACAAGGTATTAATATTCAGTATAGCAGGATTGATTTCAAGTTATCAGATTTAAGTTATTAAGGTTGAATATCGTGATTCATGTAAAAGCTATTAATATAGTTTTTCCTTCAGTTGAATGATCATAATACTGGTACAATGGGTTGTTGCACATAATTAGTACGTGTTAATTAACATTATTGTTGTTGATTTAGTTGTACATGATACATTACATAAGAAGCACTACAACTAACAGTACTTGCTAGAGGTGGTTGGTGTGACATATCTGCCCTGGCATTCAGCCTCATGAGGGTGAGGGTGAGGCAACTGGAGATAGTTGACTTAAGCTTCAATAGGTCGACATAGCTAGGTGGCTGCTATTTTGGAGGTTGAGAATACATCGACAGCTTCATTGCCCCATTCCCCAAACACTTCCACAACCAAAGAGATGCATGACCATTCTCTAAGGGCACATGCCTCATCATTTCTTGAGTGCTTGGCCTCTTCTCCCATCTCAGCTGCAAGACCACAGGTTTGAGCCGCTTCTTGTATAAATTTCAAATGTAGCGGATATTCACCTTAATGCATGCGACTGGACATAAGAGAGACCAGTTAGGCATTAGAATGTCTGCTGATCTAGATTGGTTTTTAGGAAGAATGCCACTTCCTTTCTCAACTAGTGGGGAAAGGCATGCCTTACAGCAGAAGTCAGCAATGCAGTCCTGAGCTGGTTTGTGTCTTGGTTATAACATCACCCCCTAAAGCGACACATGTGATGACCCCAAGCATCCATGTTATGGGATGAGTGGGCATGGAGTACCATCGGTGTCAAAGGAAGGCCAATCCACCATTTTAAGACGACTGGCACTTCATCTGGCATCAACTCAAGACCTTACTCTGGAGAAGGCTGCACTTCGAGCCATGCATGGGCTTGAGGTGCAGAAATAGCCTGCAATCTGACCTTTGTCACAATACTTAGTGGCATCTAAAAAAAGGGAATTGGTTTGCTTCTTCAATGCAAGAGGAGTGTGTGTGCTGGCGAGGTAGAACATCAAGTACACTTTCAACTGAGATGGCATCTGGCTAACTGACACTATGGCATTGTAGGCATTGACTGCAGCTAGAGGGTAGTTCTTTGAAGTCACTGCAGTGCTGGCCTTTTCCTTTATTAAAATGCAGGCACACTTGACCACAAGGCTTCTCAAAACATCTCCCATGGCGATTGGTTGAACATCCAATCCAGTGCCTTTGGGTTTCAATAGAGATGTTAGATTTCTGTCAGCATATGAAATGGTGAGAGGGAGGCAGGGGCATTGCCAACGAGCAGAATATTAACTACCTCATGAAACTTATTCAGGTTTAATATTCTATTTTTAATAAAGATTTCTAATAAGTCCACTATCAAATGAAGTAAAAACCACCATTATGCAATAGTGAGTTATTACAAGTCTTATTACATTAAATGGGTAGTGAGTTTGTTTTTTTTTTAAGTATGATTTGATTTGTTATAATAAAATGCAAATCAAATTTAATAATTTTTTTAAACTTTCATTTAGGTTAATTCGTAGTTTGTAAATCCACCAATCGGTACATCACATTAGTTAATTAGAAAGTATTTGTATAGTTGCATCAATTGAAAGTAATCACATTTTAATAACACAGTTCGTTTTTGCCTTACTTCCGTATTAAAATCAATTTAGATTATATCCCTTGCGAATACATATATACTGTGGGCTCCAACTGTGGGCTGGGATGTGCCGACACATACACTTCATGCTTACACTGCCTCACCACACCTCTCACCATCAGCGTCAAGCCAGTGGGAGCGCTGTACGAAGACCTTGATGGCATTGAACCTGTACGCACCTATGAGACCATCACCGAAGTGAATCACAACAAGCAGCCTGTCTTCGAGTTCTTTGACGAGCTACCAGCCCTTGTGCCAACAATCGTAGCGAACCCACCTGGCCAAGAAGGATTCGAAAGTCTTTACAACAAGGACGGATCGATCATTGTCAAGTATCCAGGTGGGTTTGTGGGGGGGAGGGGGGGGGGGGCTACACATGTGCAATTCTTAGACAATCAAGTCCTTCTACACGTGGTCTGCCATTTCCATACCTGCCCTTGCTGCCTTACCCTCTCCACCTAGCAATGCGCGTAATGAAAGTCTCATTAAAATTAATTGGTCGCGCAGTAATGCATTAGCACATGTACCAACTATTTGAAACCATAAGATTGCTGATCTATATTCATGATAATCTTCAACCTTAACCACCGTCGATATCTCCCTGCAGACAGCAATGCCTCAACGGTGTGCACCCAAGGCCTCCCGTGTCAACCTTACGTCGAGCCTTCCCTGAGCATGTGCAGCAAGGATGGCTTCCGCTGGGAAGGGGACACTCCCCTCCCCCAGTCCCCAGCCTCGTCCCGCCTTCCCACCAGGCCGGACCGGAGCAGCTCCTCTCTTCTCCTTGCGTCTCGCTGCAACACCGCGCCAAACAGCAAGTCCTCATCTCCTCTGCCTCCTGGGGCTGACCCGAGGCCTCCTCAGCTAACTGCCATGTCAGACACACACACAACTAGATCCCCTTCTGTGCCAGAGCCAGAATCACCTGGGGAGGAGGAGGAGGAGGTGAGGCCTCCCATGCCTGTTCCTCGTGGGACACCATTGACCTCTCGCAAGAGCAGCCCTGCGGCTTCTCATACCACGCCCCCCTGTGCCTATCCTCCCGGGTACCCTTATTCCTACGTGTCCAGGGGCGACCTGCTCGTGGCCGTCAGGACTGGTTCAGGAACGTTCAGTGCACACAACAGCCCCTCCGGCTCCCGACACTGCAGCCGAGAGAACTCCGTTTCCAGGAGCAGCCCCGCCCCACAGCACGACAGCCACGCCCCTCATCGCAGAAGCCCTGCCTTTCACGGTGGTAGCTGCGAGAGGCTTGTGTCTGGTCAGAGCTCTGTCGTGTCCCTGGGCAGTCGGACCTTGGACTAGCCTCTCTGAGGTGAGGTGTAAGAGCTGTGGGTGGCTCTGTGTGGTTATTTGCATTGCTCAGCTCAGTCGGATCTCCTCCTAGCTGAAAATGGAACTATTAGAAATGATTCAGCCATTATTATTCAGCTATCTGTTTATTTCAGTTGTTGTATTCATTATTTGTATACAGTTTCTTTTTTTTAATCATCAGCATTCATTATGTCATTCAATATGTCCTGCTATTTGTGGAATCTAAGAATAAAGAGACATTTAGAGCTAGTATTGAGAATGGAACTTACATGTATACAGCTTCGTTTCATGCAGCGTCAGAGTTATGGAGTGTCGAGGAGTTTCCCACCAACTGATGCCATGTTTAGTAATGATACAGTATAGGGTCTGATAGATACAGTATAGGGTCTGATGGAGAACCTTTTGTGTTTGACATTTCAATTCTCTTGATACTTTTATTATTTTATTTATTATGTTATTATTATTTGCTGCACGTGCAGTTAAGATAACACAGACACAAGAGGTACACAACACTGTTGCGTACACACCTCACACACAAAGCAAGCAGTGAGGCCACATTCGGCCATGAACCCCGAAATGGAAATGGAGCTGCAATTTTGGATTGCAATGGACAACTGTTGCCACAGCTACTGGAAGGCATTGTGTCCCCCTGTGGTAGGTGCGAGGTGGTAGCCAAGGTAAGTTGTTGGGGTGGGGACCACACACACTAGAGGCTCAATAGCTGCTAAGACAAGTAGCTCTGCTCTTAGAGAACTATATTTGAACCTCTATTTCTCAGCAGTGGCGCAGGTCCATTGGAGGCTTTGGCAAAGTAAGAAGGGGCAAAGGTCTCGGGCAGGTGTCCATTGCCCCACGAGCGATCAAAACACCACTAGGCAGGATTGAGTATACTTGCCGAGCACCCAGGGCTTTGTGTATAATGACAGCAGCAGCACGGCCATGGCGCGCGGCGCCGGAGTGCTACAACAGTTGAGATCACGAGTGGCTCTAATTTGTAGTCTACCCCAAGCTCCACATTAGATGGCAAGTGTGTGGCTTTCAGATTGATACGTCTAGGTGATCATGTTATGTACCCTTCACGATCGTTGTGTACACAAATTGCATTCCGTAAGCTTACAATGGAACGTTGTTGCCTTCCCTCACAACTTTCAACTTCGAGCCCTTTTTACATCAGATAAATGTATCAGGTCACAATGCCAGCTACTGCGACAGATTCTGAACATATGGAGAAATGAACGGTCACGAAAGTTGCGGTTTGTGGATTTCATTTCGCGGTACGTTCCATAAAGAATGTATGGCGTTTTTACAAACTTGATTATTAATTAATTAAATAACGGACCTGCAACTTTTGCTACCCACTAATACTACTAAATGATGTTCAATTCTAGGCAATTTCAAATTTTGTATCTCATACCGTCCAAAATTCTGGGACCATTTCTGAAAATTTGAGACTTGTACACAAAATGGAAAAAAATCATGCTGATTAAGAAATTCCATTAGTTATAGCTAATGAACAGAGGGGGTTAGAACTTTTGCCACCCTCTAAAACTATCCAAATAATATAATATATGTGAATGTTGTCGTGAAGAATTTGGGAACCATTTAAAAAAATAGTAAACCAGTTTTGGTGAAATAAGGCGCCATTTTTAAATGGCGTTTCTATGGGTTGCCATAGATATTTAGTTAACGTGAGACCTCTAACTTGGACACGCCCATCTAGGGGAAATTCTGCGAGGGTGGAGTCGAGGCAGAGGGCGAGGTGGGCCAGGGGGCGGGGTAGACAGGGGGAAATGAGCGTATAAACATTAACTACATGGAATACTAAAAGCTTCGAGTCTGTGTTTTCTACACCGAGTACAGTAGACTGATCGTTGTCTTGAAATTAGAATGATAGTGTAGGCTGCATATACCTCGACCGGCTGCTCAGATATCTATGTACGCTGGCAACATCAAATTTTTATGTTAGCGGATCCTATAGGCCTACACGTAGCTGAATCGAGTGTCTGAGAAAAAAACCAGCAGCCATTGCATGTGGTGTTGCAAACGTGATCACATGTACATGTACAATGCGACACCTCCAGTTATTAAATTAACACAACAGCAACGCTAATATTATGCAGATCCGGGTGAGAAACTTTAAGCGTAGTTGTGTGGTTCCATCCACGTACTCGATATCGATGTGTTGACAGTGTGATTCTGTGATTAGTTAGGTTCGAATCGGATGTAATAATAATGCCCTTCACAAAGGGAGCATTTATTAGAAATCATGTATTTTGTAGTAGTATAGTTTAGCAGTGGCATATCGATTATGTATTGCGAATAAATTGTAAAAACTGTATATTTTGCTTCCAACACATGTGTATGCTTTTACTGTATGGTGCATGTATACGTATGGTGCTTGTGACGTAATGCATGTACCAGTGTAAGTGTATGCCCTTATAACTGATTTAGGTGTGTAAGTAAGGAGGAAAAAGCTACAATGCGTGTGTGTGTTTGTGTGTGTGTTTGTGTGTGTGTGTGTGTGTGTGTGTAGTATGTTTCTGCGGGCAATCACATACATGTATCTGCATTTTACCCATGCATAGGAAGAAGGACCAATGTGACTGATCAAACATGTATATATTCAGTCCCATTGGTCCAGGAATGGATATTTAGATACAAGGATCTGTGTTGAAAGCAACAGGGGGTGGTGTTTCGGAATATACATCATATAGGTGATGGGGCATAAATAAGTTTTCCCTTTGTACCATTACATGGCATGCCATGCAGTTATAGTAAATGGTGCAGACCAGCCCGATTAATTGGCTAAATGGCAAGTTACATGGCATGTGTAAATCAGGGGGTCAGCAAATCCCTTGTAATGGTGTGCATCTTGTAAATATAACATCTGTAGCAACTGAATGTCTTGAAACTATGAGTGTTACTGATAGATGTTGCGTATTGCCTACTGAATCCTTCCTGTCTCTCTCTCTCACCCCCCCAGGCTTCTACTGATGTCATTAGTAATTTACAAACATACAGGCTGCACATATAAAGGATGGCAAGAACTGGACAGGATGAAGAAGCAGCGAATCATGATGCCAGTTGGTAGAATGCAGCCATTGCTTCCATCAGCCTCCAAGCTCATAGGACTTGGTGTCATTGAACTCATTTTTCTTTGTTTCTGTCAGTCACTGTGTAATGTGAACAAAACAATGTTTGCAATGGAATTTCAGCTTCCCACTTCATAAGCTGAGACATACTCTGTGTGTGTGTGTGTGTGTGTGTGTGTGTGTGTGTGTGTGTGTGTGTGTGTGTGTGTGTGTGCACATAACCCTCTCTGATCCTATCTTAATTTGGATGTTTATACCAAGGAACAAAGGCACAAAGGCACAATGTCATGAATTTTGTTGTGTGGCAAGACCTTTGCCCCACATGTAGGGAGTGGTAAGCTTACAGATAATGTCTTCCTTCGCGTCTTCTTCACTGCTGATTCTAATGCCTTCACCGCTTCTACAATTTCCCCCAGCCTGGAACTCTCATTGAGGCTACTGCAATTGGCCCACACACACACACACACACACACACACACACACACACACACACACACACACACACACACACACACACACACACACCCGCACACACACACACACGCACACACACACACAGTTATACACATGGCAAAGAATAAAACTATGCAACATGACGTGCTGAGGTGTGAAACAATGCTTTCGCAATTCTTTCAACCTAGCTAACATTTTCGTCGTTCTTTCTGCCTCTTGCTTCACTTGCAGTGAATTCCATCTCTTGTTTCTAACAACTAGATGTAGATGCAGTGTTACAGTACTGTCTACCAAATTACTTTGCTGCAATACTATTCCCTTAGTACACTCGTCTACAGTGTAGCACTCTGAACAAGTGCTCAGATTGACCTTCTAGAAGGGGGTACAGTCTATAGAGCTGGATAGTGAAATTGTTACTAACTTTCTTCTGTCAGTTCTGTGTAAACTTACCACAGGCTCTGACCTACCACAATCTCTACTGCACGGCTGTTACGTACGTGCCATTAGGTTTTACAATTAGATCGTGTGAGCTGGATTACGGTATATATTGAAAATGGCGTAGACAAACCTCATTATTAAACCACCAACTTTGGAGCTATTTTATGCAAAAATCAGTGAAGCAAAATAAAAACCAGTACATGAATGGTGCTGCATACATATTTAAAATACTTTGTAAGTAAAGGCGCAGTTGAAAATGGCTCGTTATAAGATGCTACAGCCTGTGCGCATAAAAGGATTTAACGAGGGGTTAATAATAGCAGGTTTTCTACTCCAATCCTCCAGATAGATAAGCTTCAAAAACGTTTCACCAAGCAAGCGAGTATTTCTATGAATGAAATAAGTTACTACACGGTCTGTAACGGGTCTTAATTCCTATTCGACCGCTATGGTATAAATATGAATAATCGAACCGCACACCACAGGATCTATGGCGCCTGCAGTACACAGGTGCAAATTGGATGAGTTGTGTAGGGTGTGTGGGTGCAAACTACACAAAGTTAGCACAAAACCAGCAGCTAAAAAACGATACCCGTGCATGTATCAGTGTGCTGCGTTTAGTGAGGAGCTGTTGTCAGGATTTCATATTGCATCATCCAAGGATTGCTATCAGATCCACCCACCAATATTTTGCAACAAGTGCTACCTCACTATGAAGCATGTCACAACAGCTGCCATACACAAGAAACCTTACAAGTGTGGTCTGAAACCTTATGACTGGTACAACCATACAATCCACAGTATGTACTGGTGAATGCAATTGTACAAAGGGAAATCCCCTTACACATATAGGGATGCAGTAAGGGTATGCCTCCTCCTAAGGCACGATGGCCCCTAGCTGAGATATCTGGCAACACTCCAGCCCAAGTTGTACAGCACATCATGGCCATAGCACCATCAGAAACCATTCAAAATTCCATTGTACCACCATTGGCCAATACACAGCTACTTTCTGCTATTAGTGAGCTGAACTGTCCCATTTGCCTCAGTGTGTTGAGACGGCCAATACAGTTTTTGTGTGTATGTGTGTGTGTGATCAAATTCAGCGATAATATTCCTATGATATGTTTGTGATGTCATTTATTATGCAAATGTGAAATACATGTTGGCCTGAGTAAGGCTTCTCTAGAACTGGAAGAACAGTAAATGATAATCAATACAGATTGTTGTTATTTCACTTGCACTTACAGCCATTGACGTTGGCTCGTGTGACAGTGCCAAAAGCCCCCATCACACAGTTGAGCAAACGCACACGTAAGCGTCGTGTGCTTGAGCTTCAACGGACATGCAACATCTTAAATGGCAGCTCTGATGATTCTGGCATCCTCTTGAGGATGACGTCAGAGCACTGAGTGCAGACCAAAGGCAGCAGCTGCTCCACAGTGCTGGGATCAAGCTGAATATAGAGCCAACACAAGGGCTTGCTATCAAATCCATGATTGGCTTACCATGGTACAGGCTGAGAACCCTCAGCAGGTACATGTAAAGGAAGAAAATACAATGGTGTACATCTATTTGAATTTCAATTTCAGATGGTTGAAACACTCTGGTATCAGCTTTGGTAGTGAGGGGAAACATCGTGCCCTCTGCAGAGAGCTGATAGGAGACAACTTGGAGGTAGAGCTTGCTCCATTCTCTTTCAAGTTGACTGATGGTGGTGAAGAAATCAGAGGGGCAGCTCATGCCTATACACCCAGCCTCACTGCAAAGATCACCCAACTTCTGGAACAGAATGAGATGTATGATAAACCCATTAGATAATTTGAAAAGCATAATGCGAGAACATTACATAATTATAGCACCAAGTATGTCTTTCGCTGTTCCACCTGTTGAGAAAAGGAAAAAAAATTAACGCATGAATCTTCGTTAAAAAGCAACTTATTCTGACGTCCATAACTCCCACATAAAATCGAGTAGTAACGTATTGACAACAAAATGTCAAACAACAAGTTCAGGTTACTATCCCATACCTTTTTCACACCAAATCATCTGGAGGTTTAGCCAAAAACACGAAATGTTCACACGACGTCTCACGAGAATCCTTCCGTATTAATTTGTAATGAGTGCAAAGGGACAGGGTACAGAAATTGAATACATGCATAAAGCAACTAAATGGAATTGAATGCATGTGCAGAGAACTATTTTAGCAGAATAGACCTTACGTGCAATGACATGTGTGTGTGTGTGTGTGCGTGTGTAGACTTGCTCAATGTTTATCATGGTATGTGTGTGTACAAGTGTACTGTACATGAGTGTATGTATGTGTTGTGTGCACAAGATTCCATTTCATAACAATGCAAGTGTGTGTGTGTGCACTGTGTGTGTGTGCTGTGTGTGTGACGAATATGGTGTACAGGCTATTTACATAACAATGCAAGTGTGTACATTCATGCACAGTATGTGCTTTGTGAAAACAGTGAGAAATAAGAACCCAAAGTCACTGCAAGTGGTACAAGCCCAGTCTGTGTGTGTGTGTGTGTGTGTGTGTGTGTGTGTGTGTGTGTGTGTGTGCGCACAGGTGTGTACATACATTCATGTACAAGTACGCTTTGTAAAAACAGTGTGAGAAACAAGAACCCAAAGTCACTGCAAGTGGTACAAGCCAGAGCCTCTGTGTGTGCACACAGATGTGTACATTCATGTACATGAGAAATAAGAACCCAACGCTGCAAATGGTACAAGTTCAGTCTGTGTGTGTGTGTGTGTGTGTGTGTGTGTGTGTGTGTGTGTGTGTGTGTGTGTGTGTGCGTGTGTGTGTGTGTGTGTACAGGGAGAAGGCCAACAGTATAGGAAGAAGGCCAGCGGTATAGGGTGAAGGCCAACGGTATAGGGTGAAGGCCAACAGTATAGGGTGAAGGCCAACAGTATAGGGAGAAGGCCAACAGTACAGGTATAGGGAGAAGGCCAAAGTTAGCCAGCAGTATAGGGAGAAGGCCAACAGTAGTATAGGGAGAAGGCCAACAGTAGTATAGAGGGCCAACAGCAGTATAGGGAGAAAGCCAACAGTACAGGAAGAAAGCCAACAGAAGGCCAAAAGTATAGGGAGAGGCCAACAGTACATGTATAGGGAGAAAGCCAACAGTATAGAGAGAAGGCCAACAGTATAGGGAGAAGGCCGCAGTATACGAAGAAGGCCAACAGTATAGGAAGAAGGCCAACTGTATAGGGAGATAGCCAACAGTATAGGGAGAAAGCCAGCAGAATAGGGAAAAGGCCAAAAGTATAGGGAAAAGGCCCAAAGTAAAGGTAGAAGGCCAACATGCATATAGGGATAAGGCCAACATGCAGTATAGGGAGAAGGCCCAAAGTAAAGGTAGAAGGCCAACATGCAGTATAGGGAGAAGGCCAACATGCAGTATAGGGATAAGGCCAACATGCAGTATAGGGAGAAGGCCAACATGCAGTATAGAGGGATAAGGCCAACATGCAGTATGGGGAGAAGGCCAACATGCAGTATAGGGAGAAGGCCAACATGCAGTATGGGGAGAAGGCCAACATGCAGTATGGGGAGAAGGCCAACATGCAGTATAGGGAGAAGGCCAACATGCAGTATAGGGATAAGGCCAACATGCAGTATAGGGAGAAGGCCAACATGCAGTATGGGGAGAAGGCCAACATGCAGTATGGGGAGATGGCCAACATGCAGTATAGGGGAAGGCCAAAAGTACAGGGACGAGAAGGCCACCAGTCTAACAATATAGGAAGAAGACCAAAAGTATAAGGAGACGGTCAATTAACGGTTCGAGAGAAGGCTAACACTAGTTACAGTACAGGGAGAAGTCCACCATTATTGAGGGATGGCCAACAGTATAGGGAGAAGGCCATATCTCCTCCCTCACTGCATCGAAGATACTTGTTCTGCACATAGGGCCGAACACTACCCACTGCCGAACATACCCTACGCTACTAAATTCACATAATATACTCACCAAAACACCTGCGTCTCAGAAGATGTAATCATGAAGAGGCCCTACGTAGTTCGATCCGTTTATTGCCCTGCATGCATCATTGTGCCTAATTGATGCGCTCCACATCTCGCATAGCCGATAAGTTTTAATCTACGTACGTATTACATGTCTCCATTTGAATAATTAATAAACCGATTTCTACCAGAAAATCGCATCGGCCCCATCCCTTCCTTCCTAAATGAGAACTAGTCAGTAGTTATAATTGTACACACTTCATTTGTAAATAGCTTATCGTATGAGCACTCATGCGGCGCATTTCCAACGTCCCCGCATGCGGAAACCATACCCGAATCTTCCCGTATCGGAATCAGCCTAGCCCTGTGCAGATATCGGATATGAGCTACGTTGCTGGGACGCTAAGCCTGCTCTGTGAGTTTGGTTTTACGTTTAAGTGCCTTTTTTCAAACTTAGATTTCGGTAACGTTTCAAATAAACCAGACAAGTACCGATGCTATAACTGTAAATTACGGCTTCATGTATACCGCAAGAGCGTTCCTCTAATCAAGTTCTTTTGCATGAAGCGAAATAATGGAAAAACTTTACTTGGTATAGGAATGATGTCAAGCAAGCGGCCCTCAGTTAGGGTAGCATCCCCTCTGCCCCTTGCTAACGCACTTCTTTACTAATTTCATTTTGCACGAGTCCGTATCATCTAGCACTCTACCTTACGAAGTGATTTGAACGTTCGAGTTATTGTCTAGAAATTCAGTCTAGGTCCCAAACCATTTGATGGACGTACCAGTATCACTTGGCGACCCTTTAGAATAGGTGGAAAGTCAGTGTGGACTGAAGGGTTATCATCTTTACACTGATGAGGGCAAGTAACTTCTGTACACCTAGAGAAGCCTTACTCAGGCCAACATGTATTTCACATTTGCATAATAAATGACATCACAAACACATATCATAGGAATATTATCGCTGAATTTGATCACACACACACATACACACAAAAACCAAAAATGCTAATACAAATAGAGAAATGTGCTTGGCTATATGGGTCGGCTCTGATGAGGGCTAAGCTCAATCTACATATACCTTTACTAGTGGTGATGAACTTGGTCGGTTCAGCATGGTGGCTTTTATTGACAATCTTGTTTGCACAGTTCTACGCACTTTTACAATCACCAGCTGCACTATTTTCTGGAGGGCACCTCAGGACTTGGATGGTGCCTATGATAACTCCAGTGTGGTAGTGGCGGGATCGGTCATCCAGCTCTTCTGTTCAGCCAGTGGACAGCTCACTGCTCCCAACATACAATGGACCAGGAACAATATCACTATTCCAGAGACTGCACAGTTGCCTCATCTGATGGTCAAGAGTAGGACACAGAACAACACCATCACTTCTTCACTCTTGACTATCTATGGTTTCTCTTCAAGTGACAAAGGAAGCTATCAGTGTGTTGCTTGTGATAACAACAGCTGCAATACTAGTATGGCACTACTGCTTTCAGGTTGGTAATCTGTGACATTGATAGTATGACTACACATGTATTCACTATTAATCAATAAAATTTCATTGCAGCAAGCAGTGGCTCCAACGTGTTGAAAATAGTGAGAGAACTGAGTAACAATACAGCAGACCGAACAAGCATTCCACTAGGAAGTTCAGATATTTCAAGCAATGGAGGCTTTCTGAGGTGTTCAGCTGAACAGCCTGCTGCATCCTCTCTCACTGCACCCAGCATGATGTGGTTGAAGGATGGAACACAGCTCTTTGGTGATGGTGTTAGGGTTGTGATAACTACCACCATCTCCATTATTTCAGCATCAAATAGGACAGTGAGCTTTGTTCGTATCTTCAATTTCAGTCAGTCTGATGCTGGAGTGTACCAGTGTGTGTTCTATGACACTCCATCCCAGGGAGGAGAGGTGATCACCACTAGACCATACAAAGTGGACACAGGTATATTAACTATTTCATACTTCATTGGTCTTTCTTGACACCCAGTGATAAAATGAGAACCATTCTCACAGTTTAATGAGCTGCAGTTTTTTATAGGCTAGGCTAAGACTAGCATGGTATAATGTATTGTACGAGCATGACGATTCAATTTGTAGCACACTATACAGCATCCACTTCATACGTGCATGTTTATATATTTTGAGTACTGCCATTTGAAATGCACCCCAAAATAGCATATGTGTGTGGGCTGGTCAGATCATGCATCAGCATCCATAACAGGATCGTGCCAGTTCACATGAGTAAGCAAGAACTGCAATGGAATGTTCATCTCAAGTGCTGCACTTTGTTTAAGACAAACAATTGAATGCTTCGATGCAATACACTGATATAGTACCAATACTCATGCCTTTGCCTATTTCCATCATCACAGGGCCTGTTCATCTGGTCACACTGACTTCCGCAATGATTCCCCTATGTCCTCTGGTCATCCAAGTAGAGGCAGGTGGAGAGTATGCTGGTATTCAATGGACAAGGACACCAATAGCTCTGACTGTCAGCAATGGTGAACTCGTGGACTTCCAACAGACATTTGTGAGAACAGTGACATCACAGGAGGACTGGGGACTGTATACTGTTTCTATAATATTTTCAAACTCCTCCACACTTAGCTTAAACTTGACTCCCAATGGTTCCGCCAATTGTTCTGCTACATTAAGTGGACAAAGCCTGTCCTCTGATATCAGTACCAGTATGTTTCACTGTCTATTCTGTAATATTGGCATTAGTTGTTTACCTGCTTTGATAATGCATTCCTTTCTCTCTTGCAATGTTTGTTTTCAACGTTTTCGAATGTACTTTTCTGTTACAAACTTTATTTTGGCCATCTTTCAGTCAGGTTTAATTTGATTCCTATCCTCCGTAGTGTCATTATCCTCAGTTGGTCCAGCTTTCATCGATATTCCCAACGAGCACCATACCACTAATTCCCACCTCTACTCTGTTGAATGCAACTGAGCCTCCAGTCTTGACTCTCACAATCTCAGCAGCTGTGTCATTCGTTGGAGTTGTCATTCTTCTTGCACTCATCGTACCAGTAGTGATATTTACAGTACATAAGTGGAAATCTCGCAATAAAGACATGTAAGCCGTTGTTTTGATATGGAGGGGTACTGCTCCAAATGAATTTTTTTTTAATGGAATAGTGTTTTACATTCGTGGTGCCTAATATTCGATTTTCCATCCCTTCTTGATACTCTAATGTGTGCATTTGTGCATTACTGGAATACAACTCCACACCTGCACTAAACCACAACAAAACTCTTACGCACTGACATTAAGTAACACATTTGCGTGCCACACAAATCAAGTAACTTGATCCTTTAAATGCAGGGTTTCAGTGCTGGTGTACCAAAACAAGAGCATGCTAGGGCCAGATGAGATGTTGACTTGCATATATATGCATGATTCATCTGCGAACACCTCTGAGATCACAAATGGTAACAGTCTGTCTAATGAGAATCAGCTGCAAGATGCTGGAGATGACCATTGCTATTCCCGACTCCAGTTTGATATGAAAAAACCTGAACAAAAGGTTCTCTCTTTGGAGCACCCACATCTCTATGAAACCATGAAATCCCGCTCAGCAAGCATTTTGACCCCAAAGAAACAATCAAGGCATGTGTATGTTGAGGTTGACCCTGAAATTGAGGTGCATCAAGGCAGTGATGATGGCAACTTGTCAGTTCCCATTCCAAAGGTTCTCTGTGGTATCGAGCCAAGACCAAGTTCACCACATCATGGACTGGAGCCTAGACTAAGTCCGTCCCATCCAGGACTGGAATTGAGACCAAGTTTGCCAAATCCAGGACTAGAACCAAGACCAAGTGTGCCACATCCAGGAGTGGAATCAAGACCAAGTTTGCCACATCCAGCACTGGAATCAAGACCAAGTTTGGCAAATCCAGGACTAGAACCAATGCCACATTCAGGACTGGAATCAACACCAAGTTTCCCAAGTCCAGGATTGGGGTCAAGAACAAGTTTGCCACATCCAGGACTGGAATCAAGACCAAGTTCACCAAATTCAGGATTGGAGTCTGGACCAAGTTTACCGAATTCAGAATTGGAGTCAAGACAAAGTTTGCCATATCCAGGACTGGAATCAAGACCAATTTTGCCAAATTCAGGACTGCAACCAAGACCATGTTTGTTCCAACAAAGAGAGCCAATGGCAGCAAATGATCTGCTGTTAGAATCATTTCCAATGCAGGAAAACTTAAACCTTCAACCATCCTCTGGTGCAGAATTTGGTCCGGGTATGCTTATGCCCAAACAGAGTCCCAATGAGCAAAGGCCCACATTGCCACTTTCTCCGCATCTGGAAAAGGGGATTAAAGGGAGAGATGGTCCAAAACCTGTGGTGATGTCACATCGATGTGACAGCATGGAGGGTAGGCCCTTGCCTCCACTTCCCACCCATGTTGAGAGGATGTCACCAAGTATGCAATTGCCTCCTTCCCTTCCTCAAACCTGCTACTCCCCATCTCTGTCACCCCTCCCACCTTCCTTCCCATTGTGGCCACATGAAATGAAAAGGGAAAGTCAGCAACCCAGTCCGCTTTGTCTGGAACAGAGGCAGAACGGATTTCCTTCCATTAAATCACCACAAATTCAGGTTTCTCCGAGAGACAGC
The DNA here is from genome assembly GCA_013339895.1 of Ephydatia muelleri. NCBI lineage: Eukaryota > Metazoa > Porifera > Demospongiae > Spongillida > Spongillidae > Ephydatia > Ephydatia muelleri. Next base: position 11,005,210 of record JABACO010000004.1, on the reverse strand, counting down.
AGCAGGAAGGCAAAGAGAAAGACAGCAGGATTACCTCCCAACACCATACAAATATCACAAAGCGTTTCTAAGATGGAGCCATTTGGTTCTCTCCCAGACTCACATGTCTCAGAAAGCCCCTACTCCTACGTGACTCGTGACGAGCTTAAGGTCATAGTAAAGCTTAGCCAGACTCAATGCCATAGTGCATCCAACAGCCCCATGTCACAGAAGAAATTTAGACAGGAAGATTCTTCGAAGACCAACACCTTGACAAGATCGCAGTCCCTTACTTTCATTTTGGATCAATAAGTTATGACAAGCATGTTTGTTAGATACTAAATGTCTTGTTCTTTTCAAATGCACACTATACATTTTGCAAACAGTTACGAGTTCTTATAATGTGTTGAACATGAGAATACCTGCATGTTATGTATTCAAACTTATCTGTCATTAAGAAACTTGTTTCATTGTGGATTCCATTACTGGCACATATCCACAGTACTATATGCACGTACAAGTAAATCACTACACAAAGTTGTGCTTCAAAATACAAGTATTCTATGCTCATGCAACATCAAAATGTGTAGTGTCCCTTTTGCAGATGCCATCTACACAGTTCAAAATAATTCTATACTATAATTACTGTTTCTAATATTTTTGGGAAATCACGACTAATACTGTTGCTACATTGCTATAGTTTTACATATTAACACTGTTGGTTCAATAATTAAGCTATTATTTTATCTTAGAGACGTGAGGCTGTAAATATTTGCTTCCAAGTTTGGGAATGAAACAAAAAAACAACACTTGAAGTGCACTACCAGAGAGCAGCATGACTTGCTTCTCTCATTCGCAGTATATTTATTTAATCTGAAACAGTGCTCATACCCGACCCCATACCTCACTCATAAATAGCCTGCAATTCTCTACATTATTACTATCGTACCCGAATCCTAATGATCCTTCACACACACAGCTAGGACTGTTCTTTTATTATTATTTTTATTAGAAAAAGAATTGCGATTATATATTCTGTGAGTTGATAGTGAAATGATAGCACTTGAAGAGTCCACCTAGTCTGGAGACCCAACTGATTGGTTGTACTAGCAACCCCTAATGTCGCGGGTCCCCCATAGCTACTACTTAAAAACATTTACAATGGAAGGCTAGGCTGCATGTTCAACATAAGTCTAGCTTTTTATTCGTGTTCATTCCATTGTTCCCTCCACTTGAGATGCAGAACTTATTCTGAATCTTAAACCATTGTATGGGCCATTCAGCGAATTTCTGCACACCAGAGAAGATTTATCAGATCAATAAAATATTTGATCAACAATTTCACCTGCACAGTACTACGTGCGATTCCAATTACTGCGCCACCTACTTGAAATAGCCAGCAGAACTTTGACTGAGATATGACATGTGCCGACAGTGGCGGGATATGCCATGTGACATGTGACAGAGATATGACATGTGACAGTGGTGGGATGAGAGATGTGACAGTGGTGGGATGTGACATGTGACATGTGACAGTCATCCAGCTCTTCTATTCAGCCAGAGGACAGCTCAAAGCTCCCCACATACAATGGACCAGGAACAATATCACCATTCCAGAGACTACACAGCTGCCTCACAACATCACTTCTTCACTCTTACTTCACAACTTGTCAATGTCAGGCTTCATCACACATGTTGCTGATCCCATAGTGGAGCATTAGACAAGGCTATGAAGGTTATACATGCTGTATAGAATTTAAATTTCTATTACCGAGTATAGAACTTATACAAGTGCAGTGCATAATATTGTAGCTCAGTTGCATTGATGGCTTTCTTCAATAGAAACTAGCAATGCATTGTTTCTGACTCATCAGCTGGCCACTTTGTTGTCAGGTTAAAGTGTTGTGCATTTAGTATATATAATCTATCTTATTTCTTTTTTGTAATATAATGTAGACATAGATATTCACATCAATGCACATCCAGACCTGAAAAGTGCTACACTGAGTTCAATTATATTACTCTCTGATGTGTTCTGCTCATCAGCCAGAGTTGTTCTATTTTGTAGGGACATCAAACAGGACAGTGCATGAGCTTTGATCGCACATGACTTCAGTCACAGTCTGATTCTGGAGTGTACCAGTGTGTGTTCTATGACACTCCATCCCAGGGAGGAGAGGTGATCACCACTAGACCATACAAAGTGGCATGCATAAATCCAATTAACTAAATGGATGAAATTTTTAACTTCTTCACGACATCCATGAATGAAATGCAGACCTTCCTGTCTTCATTATCTGCTTCATGCACTGGCCTGGACAAAGAATATTTCATAGGATGTATAAATATGTATGATTCATTGTTTTCACAGCACTGCTGAATTATGCATATTGACTGTACCGTTTCAGTGCACACCAATAGGCACTAAATAGATATGTGTGTGGCATGTATGTTCATGTCTCGTCCATTGATCGTGCCAGTTCACACGAGTAAACAAAGACTGTAATGGAATGCACATTTCAATTGCTGTACATATTTGACAATACAGCATGCATGCAATACCTCATTATTTGATGCTCATGATTTGTACACATTCCATAATCTTGGGCGTATGTCAGATTACGGAGCGGTCACATGACACAGGAAATGGGTCCATACTACACGGCGATTTGTTAGTTACCATAACAATGCGTATGTAGAGTATATACAGATCACTGATAGAGCGCCTAAGAACAATTGTAGTATAAGCTATTTGCGTAATGAGTGTTCATACAAAAAGCATTATGCACAAACACCATACAAGCTTGCATAGCATTCTGGGTCACCTTTCAGTACCACCATATGTGACCAGTTGTTCTATTGGGTCAAGTGCATCGCATGTTGTACGTAATTCTGCAGTCAACATCAATCAAAGCTGAACTACGAACATTTTGTCAATGTTTGTTTAGGATAGTACGTCTATTGTGACACAATGGTGTATTTTACTCACATATCCCCATCACTCCTCTTTAGTTGGGGATATTCCGCATTTCCCCCTATTCGTTACGTGGCATCAACACGGGGAAAAACAAAAATGCCTTGACTATTATAGCCTCGCTTATATAATTATATTCTAAGGAAACACAAACTCAATATTCGTCCTGCACTATCTGTGTGGGTGTAGTTTTTATTTCAACAATTTCCTGTCACGGACTTGCGGTGAAATGACCAGCATTAGAAGCCTGCTCCTTGTGTTGATTCTTGACCAGGGTAAGTGGGGATCATATATCGCTCTAGTCTAATACATTATAGTGATGTTAGCAGTAAAATTTGCTAATATCATTGTATACGAGTAAGACTAACTATTGCGTGAAGTTGTTGGGAGAAGAACATGTAAGTCTTAGCGGGGCAAAAAGATACATGCATTTTCGTACCGTACTTTAAACGCTATCTGGAGCTGTACTGTTAATATCAACGTGACTAGCAATGCGAGCGACATTTGATCCGTACGTCGGGAGCAGATGGGATTGTTGTTTGCAGCCACAGCAAAAAAAGAAAATCAATGCTTGATTTCCAATTAGTTTGACTTACAAATTGTCTGGTGCATGTTGATCCCATCAATCGGGCTTGCCATGCTTGACTAGAAGAAGCACGTTAGGCAATACAGGGTGGAATTAAATTCGATCACGTATTACTCAGTGCCGCTGCAAAAATTGTCCTCGTCAGATTGTGTACCAGATATGTAAGTCACAAATCTATTGGGAATAAAGCATTGACTCGATGTATCCGTACATTCGGCCATGTACCTCAGTATACAAAACCGGCAAAAAAGAAAAAGGACTCAAACATATATAATATACATGTCATGAGGTTGAGGATGCGCAGAGGTTTATTCGGTGCACGCTGATTATTGACACAAATCTGAAATAAATTTTAATTTGCAGTCAAGCAATCCTGGTGTGTCAACCTAATTAGAGCGCCACAGGATTTAGATGTCGTCAAGGACAACTCCAGTGTGATAGTGGTGGGATCGGTCATCCAGCTCTTCTGTTCAGCCAGTGGACAGCTCACTGCTCCCAACATACAATGGACCAGGAACAATATCAACATTCCAGAGACTGCACTGTTGCCTCATCTGATGGTCAAGAGTAGGACAGAGAACAGCACCATCACATCTTCACTCTTGACTATCTATGGTTTCTCTTCAAGTGACAATGGAAGCTATCAGTGTGTTGCTTGTAATAACAACAGCTGCAACACAAGTGTGGCACTACTGCTTTCAGGTTGGTAATACATGTATGTAAGATTGATAGTATGAAGTCAATATAAATAAATACAGTATTCATTGCAGCAAGCAGTGGCTCCAATGTGCTGAAAATAACAAGAGAACTGAGTAGCAATACAGCAGACCGAACAAGCGTTCCACTAGGAAGTTCAGATATTTCAAGCAATGGAGGCTTTCTGAGGTGTGCAGCTGAACAGCCTGCTTCATCCTCTCTCACTGCACCCAGCATGATGTGGTTGAAGGATGGAACACAACTCTTTGTTGATGGTGTTAGGGTTGTGATCAATACCAGCTACTCTACCATTGTTAAGCATCAAATAGGACAGTGAGCTTTGTTCGTATCTTCAATTTCAGTCAGTCTGATGCTGGAGTGTACCAGTGTGTGTTCTATGACACTCCATCCCAGGGAGGAGAGGTGATCACCACTAGACCATACAAAGTGGACACAGGTGCAGTACTTGAACCTTTTAAGATATGCAACTAAATTCAATATATTTTGAATCCATTCAGGTCCAGTCAGTTTGATAGCTTCGTCTCCCTCAGTAATAATGAAAACTGATTCCGACTGCCCCTCTGGTCATCCAAGTAGAGGCAGGTGGAGAGTATGCTGGTATTCAATGGACAAGGACACCAATAGCTCTGAATGTCAGCAATGGTGAACTGGTGGACTTCCAACAGACATTTGTGAGGACTGTGACATCAGAGGGAGACTGGGGACTTTATCAAGTCAGTGCAAACTGCACACAAACTATAACGTTGATGATCTGTGTATCAGCAGATGAAAATACATCATGTAAGTGGTTATGCTTAAATAGAACTGGTAATTTATCTATTCCCTTTGATACACAGCTAGTACAGAATTGCCCCCCAAACAAAGACACTATTTCAGTGCAATTACGACCAGAAATTTAAACTTTGCTACAGTGTTGATTTTATCAAGTTCCCCTCAGTTAATTCAGAATGCGTCTTGCATGTCTCCACTAACAGTAATAGTTCAAGCTGTATTATATATTATATTAGTTATCCTGTAATATGTTGTGTTAGAACTGATCAATCATTATTTGCAGGTGTCTTGTCAGGTTTACCAAGCAGCTCCTTTGCTCCCCTCCCATCAGTCACCCCCACATTCAACAACTCCACAAAAGCCAGCAGCACAACCATACTATATATAGCAGTGCCTGCCTGTGGGGGTGTGGTACTCTTGATCCTCTTCCTGCTAGTGATGGGAGTGGGTGTGGCCAAATGCAGGCGGAAGGAGAAAGACACGCTAAATGTGTAAGACTTATAGGTTGTATGAATGGCTCCATGTCCTCATATTAATGGAAATTTCTGTTTTTCTTTGTCACAATTTAGGACTAATGCAGTCTTTAATAAACAATCTACTGCATTGGAAGGCAAGGACAGCATTACCAGCAGATCAAGTCTAGTGGGGCGACATATGGACAAGGACAACAACCAGTCTTCAATGACACCACTTTCTCCAACACAAGGCCCTCACCCTTCTCTTCCATTTGGATCATACAGCCAGCACATCTACGACCTGATGCCTTCCCTCTCCAATCCTGTACCCATCTTCGAAAACCTAGATGGCGTCCTAGGTCCAGATGGAGTGCTTCTTCATCCCTTGGCTACAAAGGACACTATCATCTACAATAGTCCAATACTCCCCAAAGCACCTATCCCTGAATATGCTGTCCTCGAAGAGTCCATTGTCTCCAGTCGAAGCCCCTCACCTGAAAAGAAAGAGTTGGAGTACTCCTACGCAGCTGTTCGGCGGACTCTAACTAGAAGCTTCGAGGGCACTGGGAAAGACATTGCCAATTTGCAGCCAAATCATTTAGCTGACAGCTCCACATGAATCCTTTTCTCTCCCTGCGCCAATACACCTCATCAAGCAGATATTTGCAAACTGTGGGGGTTGTGGAATGAAAATCAGTCATGGCTGCTTGCTTGTAGTATGTATACTCACATGCTGTAGAGTGCTTGTGTGTTTGTGTGCACCTACATATATATGTTTTGTATCGGGCTTGCGTTGCAGTACTCGTGCACCACGTGAGAGCACAGGGAAGAATACAATAATTGTACACAATTTTATAAACTATGCATGAGCAATGTATTTAAATAAGTATAGTTCCATGTTAACGAGAGCAAGGTCCAAATTTATAAAGTTTGTTCGATTCGCAACTGAAAACCGTCATCTCGTTTTTATAAATAGGTAACTGACAATTGTTGTCCATGCGTGCAACTTCTTATCTAGGTCCCGACAGAATGGGAATCAAGGCTTTTGGAACATAGTGGTCTATACTGTAGTAAGGAAACGAATGAGTATTAGAAGGCCAGCAATTAGGTCTATTGATCTATTGATCTATTGCTAGTTACTTTCAACCCCTTCACATACTTACTCAGTGCATGCAAAAATCAAACTGACCTTCACTGCTATATTTAGTAAGGTCACGTCCAATAATCACGTGTGAATTATTTCAAGAGCGGTCTTCTCTGCCCAGCAGTCATTTGTAATAGGCCTATCGTATTTACACGCGAAGATAATCGATGCTATTTATCTTGCTGTCGCTATTGATTACGTGCTGCTCAAGTAGTAAGCCACACGAATGTGCTCGCATGAAAGAGTTCATTTACGTCAGCTGTATAGGCCTATGTTTGGGTGTGCGTGTCAGCCTAGTGCGTGTGTGGAGTGCCGCATGTGTACGTGCGCGCGCGCACGCGTGTGTGTATTCGGACGTTCACCTGCGCAAGGACTGTATAGTTGCTTGTTCGACTCTGCATGGATGCTTGTGCGCGCGTGTGTGTGCATGTGTGTGTGTGTGTGTGTGTGTGTGTGTGTGTGTGTGTGTGTGTATGTGTGTGTGAATATGTCGCGATGAAGATGAAATATCGCATATACAGATTGTGCTTTTCTAAAAAAACAGTTCAATTCTCTGCGACGCCTGTACTTATAACAGGAGTGCAAGACTTTGATGGCTTGGTGGACAATTCCAGTGTGATTGTGGTGGGATCTGTCATCCAGCTCTTCTGTTCAGCCAGTGGACAGCTCACTGCTCCCCACATACAATGGACCAGGAACAGTATCACTATTCCAGAGACTGCACAGTTGCCTCATCTGATGGTCAAGAGTAGGACACAGAACAACACCATCACTTCTTCACTCTTGACTATCTATGGTTTCTCTTCAAGTGACAAAGGAAGCTATCAGTGTGTTGTTTCTGAAAGTGACAATTCTAGCATCAGCCAACCATTATTGTTATCAGGTAAGTGTTGTATACTGAGTATTTTACATTTATCTTCTTTCTATGCAGCAATTAGAAGTAATGGCTCCAATGTGTTGAAAATAGTGAGAGAACTGAGTAACAATACAGCAGACAGAACAAGTGTCCCACTAGGAAGTTCGGATATTTCAAGCAATGGAGGCTTTCTGAGGTGCTCAGCTGAACAGCCTGCTTCATCCTCTCTCACTGCACCCAGCATGATGTGGTTGAAGGATGGAACACAACTCTTTGGTGATGGTGTTAGGGTTGTGATCAATACCACTAACCCTACCATTGGAACATCAAATAGGACATCAAATAGGACAGTGAGCTTTGTTCGTATCTTCAATTTCAGTCAGTCTGATGCTGGAGTGTACCAGTGTGTGTTCTATGACACTCCATCCCAGGGAGGAGAGGTGATCACCACTAGACCATACAAAGTGGACACAGGTGCAGTACTTGAACCTTTTAAGATATGCAACTAAATTCAAAATATTTTGAATCCATTCAGGTCCAGTCAGTTTGATAGCTTCGTCTCCCTCAGTAATAACGAAAACTGATCCCACTGCCTCTCTGGTCATCCAAGTAGAGGCAGGTGGAGAGTATGCTGGCATTCAATTGACGAGGACACCAATAGCTCTGAATGTCAGCAGTGGTGAACTGGTGGACTTCCAACAGACATTTGTGATGAATGTGACATCAGAGGGGGACTGGGGACTGTACACAGTTAGGCTGGTAAATTCCAGCAACTGGACATTGGCTTCTGTCAACATCTATGTTACCTCCAGCTCACTGTCCTTCTATCCTACCCCTTCTGTCCAGCCAAGTGCAAGTGTCTATGGTAAGTGGGTACTGTTTTGTGTGTATGTGTGTGGATGTGTGTGTGTGTGTGTGTGTGTGTGTGTGTGTGTGTGTGTGTTACATACAAGCTGTCATTTGAAATGAATACACCTCAACTGTGCCATGATGGAGAGAGACTGCTTATTTTAACGGGACAATACCTTACGGAAGAGGAGACAGTGTGCCTTGTGGGTGGGGAGGAGGAGGAGGAGGTAGGGGACTGCTGGATAGTACCATGTGATGTGTCTCAGTCTGGGGTAGTTGATACATGTAGCATCGCTGTGGCAACATTTACCATGCATGTTTGGGTTTCACCCACTAGCACTTCATAAATGAACACTCCCCCTAGAGGCTGTATTGTTATGTGGGTGTGTGTGTATGTTTGTGTGTGTGTGTGTGTGTGTGTGTGTGTGTGTGTGTGTGTGTGTGTGTGTTGTGTGTGTATGCGTGTGTATTGTTATTCCAGGAAAGAGCTCATCTCTTTCCTTCCTACCTCCTCTGAGTGCATCATGGTTTGTTTTGTTTTTTGTTTTTTTGGGGGGGAGAGGAATTTTGGTTGTTGCTGTAAGGTTACCTAATCCATAAGGACATGTAAATGATCAGCTGTATATGAAAATATGGGATGTTTGTGCTGCATTATATGGGACAGCAGAGCTGTTCACAAACATTAAGAATGTTGTGGTGTGTGATTGACCAACACCATCCCTAGGACATGTGGCTTGTGGTAAGAGGACCATACAAGACTTTGTGTGTTCATTGTAATTTTGATCCTCTGAACATGTGTTGCTTTATGGACTCTTGGGGTGTGGTTTGTGTTGGTGGCAGCTTACTCTACATACATTTGGCACATGACAACTTCAACCCACAACACTCTCAATTCACACTTCACACTCTTATCCAAACACAAACATCACTCTTCCTTCTGTCTGCTCGGAGGGAATTTTTTGGCATATTTTTCTACTGTCTAAATGTTGCTTGTTCTGTCTACCCAGTTGTGTACTTGTCTGCATACATGCGTGCACACACATATCACTCTTTCCTATACAAGTGCTCACTGTATGACACTCTGTGCTCATTTCGTACCATTAGGTGGCACCTCATCCATCTCCCCTTACTCATCCACCTCCAGTTATTCATCCTCCATCAGCTCCACCCCTGACTCCACCTCTACACCCTCTCCCTCCCCACTGTCCGTGTCCTCCAGTGATCCGGTGGTGGTGGTGGTGATCCTGGTGACCACTGTGCCCATCAGTGTGCTGGCCATCCTCCTCATCCTGGTGGCCAGCCTCCTCTCAGGGATGGCCATGGTCAGGTGCTACTGGGGGAAGAGGAGGAAAGATCACCTCCAGATGTAGGTGGAGGGAAGGGAGAGGGAGGAGAGGGCAGAAGGAAAGGGGGGAGGATGGAAAGGGAGGAGGATGGAAGGGGGAGTTTTGCAGCACTGCAGTAGTGCGGTTTACTCCAAGTTGACCTTATGTGGTTAGTTGGAGGTCATCCTGTGGGCTGCACCTTGTGTAGCACATGATCTGTGTCTTGTTGAAAAACACTGATCTGCACACACACACATACACACATGCACACACATACACACACACATACACACAGCACACACATACACACACATGCACACACATACACACACATGCACACACATACACATACACATGCACACAGCCATACACACACATACATACACATGCACGCACATACACATGCACACACATATACACACACATATACACACATACACACACATACACACACATATACACACACATACACATGCACACACACATACACACATACACATACTTGCAGTTGAGGTTACTCAGATCATCAGATTGTATGGGGGGTGGTTTACTGGTTTGTTATGATCAATTGAGATTGGGCATCTCTTTTGTCTGGGTTTATGATCAATTGAAATTGGGCATCTCTTTTGTCTGGGTTTATCCTCTTAGGTACAATTGGAATATTGTTGTGGAATTATAAAAAGGATGTGACCACAAAGCATGCAGGGACCACCCAAAGGTCAATCTAGTTATGATGTGACCACAAAGCAGGGACCACCCAAAGGTCAATCTAGTTATGATGTAGTAACTCTGACTACATGTAGAGGAGCTTGCACTGGGCTTCATGGGGAGGTTTGTTTGAAAGGATTTTCCTGCGGAAAAAGAGCTAGGCTTACTATTTGTTGACTTTGCAGTTCAATGTAGATTATAGATCACTGCAGGTAGATGCAACTTCCCACGCCAATACAATTATCTTGTACTGACCAATTTAAAATGTGCGCATACAATACAATGTACAGTACTGTGCAATCTTACTCGTACATTCGTTGATGATACTTTGTTGGGAATTGATTTAGAAATCTAATTTTTATGCTGATACATTTGGGGATTGCAATCCCAACTAGTTAGTAAAATCGTGAAAACCGATGAGTTGTATGACACAGCATGTTTGTATGTAAGCACATCATGCCTACTACACCGTACGTATTACACACTTGTTGATCTCGCTGTTTCTCTACTATTTTAGGGTAATGTGTGCCAATGGTAGTGGGTCCTATGTAGGATTTGCTCTGTGGTGTGTGATTTTCAGCCAGTTTTAAATGAAACGTTACTCCACATATCACTCACGTGTGGCATATGATGTGTTCAAAGTCTTAACGGTGTGAGTGTTGTTGGCATGAGGAGCTGTTTGGGAGCACGCCTCAGTGTGTGACACGAAACCCATCAAAGTTTTGTTTTCACACATTTGTATACACACACACTTGCGTGACACGAAACCCATCAAAGTTTTGTTTTCACACATTTGTATACACACTTGCGTGACACGAAACCCATCAAAGTTTTGTTTTTACACATTTATTTACACACTTCCACTCACAAGCATGTGTGTGGGTGTATGTTAAGATATTTCAACATAAATGTACGCACAATACACACTAAGCCTGTATTCAATATTAATGATTACAATATTCATTTCAGCTAGAAGTGGATTGAAATAGTGAGAGAACTGAGCAGCAGTACAGCAGTTCGAACAAGTGTTCCATTAGGAAGCACAGATATTTCAAGCAATGTGCTCAAGCTCGTGATTTTATTTCTCTCCCTCTTCTCTATCTTTCAGATCCAATCCCATGGCCATGTTGTCCTTCCAGAACAGCTCAGACACTTCCTCCAATGGCAAGTGGTCCCTCCAGGAGACAGGCCACGCCCTCCACCTCTCTGGGCCATGCTCTTCTCAGGAGGACAGTTCCGCCCTCTCTGATTTCCCCTCTACTCCAAACCATACCTACGAAGCCTTGCCCTCTCTTCCCCCGAGGCAGCCCATCTTTGAGGATCTAACTGGCTCCTTCGATTGTCTCCCTGTGATGAAGTCAAATGTCAACGTTGGACTGTACTCGGTTATAGGCCCAATCGAAAGTGAAGGCGAGAGTTCATCTCCAGTGCTGAGTGGTGTGGCCCAGTACAGTGAACCCCAGTGTGAGGGGATGGGGACTAGGCAAGCATTGCCACACGCCCCATCTACCCCAACGCACGAGGTCGTCGAACCCAATTTTCAGTTTAACCCTCAGTGTTCCAGCAGTCCTTGGAGTCCACCCAGTGTTGATCTTAACTGGTGTAAGGAATGCTTTTATTTTGCTAAACACTTTTACTCCCTATTTGTCCTTAGATCGAGCATCGCCATAGCAACTGTCTCACAATGGACCTGTTTTACAAAACAGCCAGTTCAATTGAAATCTTTTTATTTTTTCATCAGAAATCAGATTGCTTGTGATGGTCTTTGATCCTGTATATTCATGTATATTTATCCGTATTTGTCCATATTTTAGCGTTTTGTGCAGAGTTGTTTGATAAGATCATGTATGAAGCTTAGATCAATCACTGGCGTTACTGAGTGAGGGTGTAAGTTGATTGTCGCTAAATCCTACAACTCTGTCAGGTATATGTTAACAAAATAATTTCTCTTTTACTGGTTATTAAACTTGTACTTATAACTCCTATTTGATGATACAAAATACATCATTATACCTTCATATATAAGAACATAGACATATACACTGTTGATGAATGATGGCTGTGACATCACAGACACCTGGACCAGCCCGGTCCATGCAGAAGGTTTGGGATCACAACCAGACCTAGCAAACACACGACCAGCTTATGCTTTGGCTTTGGTTAAGAATCGGGCAAACCTTCAACACTTGATATATCTGCTACTGCTGTGCTTAAACCAAATATTATTGTTGAAGGGAGTGCAGATGCTGAGCACAGGAAATCCATTAACAACACCTCTAAATGTCTTGATTTAGGGGTACCGGTGGGAGCGTGTTCCACTGGTGGTCGAGGCCTTGGAGCTTGAGGCGAGCATGCTCTTTGCACTTTCTCTCGCTTGGACCCATTCCCACATGTTGCACACTATATATGCCACACTGAACACGGCCAGCCTCACGTTGCGGATTAAGAGCTGCAGCTGCCTGTTTGAAGAAACGTAAGACAATATTTCTGAGGCCATTATGGTGAGCAATCACATCAGGACCCCTTTTACACGTCTGAGCATGGCTAGCACCAAGAACCCTGTCAGGGCAGAGAGTGCCTGGTGCCACCAATCACAAGAACTAACCCTGTCAGATGCCACCACAGAAATGCCCAGCCACCATTTCAAGGACAACTGCATTTCCTCTGGTGCCAGATATAGACCTAAGGCTGGTGAAGGAGTTGCACATAACCAGGCACACTGCCATGGGGTGAGGATATTGATAGAATGCAGCCTCGATCCACTGCCCTGTATTAAATTATGGTAATCACCATATTCTATATATCGTGAAAACGCATACAGATATCTTGTAAGGATGTGATACTGCTGTTTCAAGAAGCTGAACTATGGCAAAGTAAGGAACCAATCCCAATCCACCATGTTTCAAACTCAAACAGTTTGTTTCCACGCAAGACTGTCAGTGGCAATATTAATAGTAGTCCATTCACTGAAGGATTTGTGGATGTATCCATCAAAAATGGTAAGTGAGTTGCAAACTAGTGGAGGCAGGAATGTTACAGGCATTTGTTGTGTGATCCTAAAAATGCCTGCACACAAACAAAGCAGCATGAAAGAAATTTGAGGGTCTTTCACAAACTGGTGGAAAAGTGATACTAGCTCAGTGATCTTGTTCTCAACAAACGTTTCACAAAAGATCTTGTCTCCAACAGGTGCTCCCAGATTTGGAACAGGATTTAGATGATATTGTAGCAGGGAATAGGGAGAAATCATCCTTGCTGAAAAGCTCACACTTTACAAGGTTAATGAATGAGAAGCCCAACGTCAACTCCCAATGAAGTGACCAATGCCTTGGTCATGGTAGTCTGTGCATTTTACTGACACCAGCTGCATTGATTTAGAAATGCTGCTTATTCTTGCATGCACTCTTGCCTAAACACAAGTGCATGCACAAACTGTGATACACACTGTATGACATTCTGTGATCATTAGGTGGCACCTCGTCCACCTCCCCTTCCATTATTCATCCTCCATCAGCTCCACTCCTGACCCGCCCCTGACTCAGCCTGCATGGTTAGACATGAGGATGAATGTCCTCTAGATGTAGGTTGAGGGTGGAGGAGTGTGTGTATATGTGTGTGTGTGTGTGTGTGTGTGTGTGTGTGTGTGAAGATGGTGAGGGACACTGCTTTCCATAGTCCATAGTGGGTGACTACTGAAAGTAAAACACATCCTCCTCCCCCACTCCTAGTTGACTTGTGGGACTTGGTCATCTGATCATGTGCCACGTGGGACAAGGTTGCATCTGGTGTCCACATAGGACATGATCACATCAGGAACCTTGCGGTCAAAAACACATGCACCCGCGCTTTGCAGTTGGTGAACAGATCAGCATAATGACATGGTGCATATTGTATACATCATGTTTCTATGTGAAAACACGATGCCAGATACACTGTACTACACATAAAGTATCTTGTTTTGTGGTAAGAACAAAGCAATGTTTCAAATCTTAGTGCCTATGGTAGCTGACAGACGGTGAGGAATCTCACTTGAATATTTGGTCATGATTTCAATGGATTTAAGAAGGTATTTGAAACAGGTACTTAACCATTCATCAGTAACTAAATGTGTTTGCCCCAACAGTATTTGCCTAGGTATTACATTTACTAAGCCAATCGTTGCTGTTTTGAATACACACAGCATGTATGTGTGTGCATGTGCCCTTATATGTACAACCATGTTAACAACATCATAGTATTCCCTCCAGGAGTGGTTGTATCTAAATCCTTGGGGCTAATAAAAGTTACACATGAGTTAGTAATTTTTTTTCTGTATTCATGGAAACATTTTCAATTGTAGATAGCATTTTATGGTAGACCCTTTTGTTCTTACATTGTAATGCTATAGCATGAACGAGGTAATGCTTCCAAACCTCTTAGCTTCGTATCCATTCACTTCAGAGTGTGATCAATCTATATTGAACAAATACTCTCATGAGTGTCAATGCGTCAAGGAAGGCCCAGCCAATGTCACGCCCCCTCGTCCCCCGTATATATGCACCTCTTCCTACACTCCATTTCAGGTGTACAGAACTATACTGCAGTAGCAGGACCCACACTTGTAGCATTTCAGTTAGCACATTATGGCCTGGGGCAATGGGAGAGGGTGATATGGAGCTTTAATATATTTTCAAGTACCTATGCTTACCATCTTTGTATAAAACATTACATTGTGCAGTAAAACAGCATATGTAACAATAGTGCCAGCACCAGTGTTTTGCTACACACACTCTACCACTCTTGGGATTTAGCATAACACCTCTGGGTTCATTGACAATGAGATTGGCAACTGTGTGGACTTCACAATACCTATAGTCATCTCCAGCTGGCCAGCTTGGTCAAACACACGGATACTGCCAACAGGCAATATAGATGTTTTCACTGTTATGGATGGTAGCTGCTGGACAACCAGTTCACTTGACAGCATGCTTTGGTGGCTGTACGTCCTTCTCACATTAAGATTGTAAGCGCTCTTCAGTATATGCTGACCATCCATTGTGATGAGGAGCTAGGTGTGGACCAGCAGCCTGAGGGGTGAGGTTGATGGTGTAGGTACCACCTCCATTGCTCCTGGGACAAGTGCTCCATCATGTGATCTGGGCCTTAGTTCAGCCTTCACCTGTAGACCACCAGATGGGTACGTCTCTCCCTTTGAGGTCATGGTCTCCGCTTTAACAGAATATATTTCCTTCACCTTGGCCAGACTCAGAAGGGGGCTAGATGAAAGTGAGTCCATTACATGACCAAAATATTTAGAGCTCATTATTAAGAGAAGCAGTGTGTAGTGATGTGATGTGGTCAAACACAAATGCCCATGCTGCAGGTGAAGTTGCACACAGCATACTTTCAAACTGCATCCATTGTACAGCATGTTTGTATGTAAACACATGCTCATTGTCATACACACAGAATGTCTTGTTGCCTACTGTCTATAGCATGACGGCTTGCATTTGGAAAATGTTGCCAATGCAGGCTCATTGGTAATCATCAAAGCACACACGATGGGTACATTGGTTCTGAAGTAAATCACTTGGATTGGGGAATCGCTAACCCTCTAATAGCCTGCATGCACATCAATACGAAGACAGCTGCAGCCAATAGAGGGGAACTGACCTGGAAAACAGGTGGCCTCCTAAACGCAAGTTAGGATAATGCAGTGTAATCTTTATTTGCTTTTTTATGCTGCCCTCCCTATACATGTACATGTATACATCCACAAAATATTGTTCCTGCCATTGTTGTGTTTACTATTCTTTACTGTTGTGCGCATGTTAACTCTCATGCATTGTTTAGGCATCATAAAGGTTTGTTTTCCTTTTAATACATGTAGATGCTCATGCAGAAGCTAGTTGGTTATGTGCCTATTGATGGTTAAGTCTAAAGGTACTACATATAGGGCAGAAAACTTTGTGGTTATTTGTGTCATATGGAAGAAGCATAGCAACCCTTTGTTCCAAACTATTTGGTTTGACCAATGATTTATCGACCAATTCAACATCATGTCAAGTCTTTTACATTGCATACACATGCTTGCATGTGTGCAGGGCGAGACAGGCAGGTGTACAGTTTAACTATTAAACACAGCATTCTAGCTGGCATCGATATCAATAGTTGAAGCACATCGACAAAACACAACTGAAAAAGTGGTACAGTTGTTCACCGAAATGCTTGATAACAGCTGTTGGTAAAATGAGCACATGTAATCACAATTATATTTCAGGTGGAGGATTGAGTGGGGTTGAAGTCATATTCTTTGGCTTCATAGTTCTAATATGCCACACGAGCACCTGAGGGCAGATCAAGGGTATGGACAGGCAGGCAGACAAATGAAGGAGTGTATTGGTGGGAGGGGGGCATGAGAGAAGATGGGATAGAGGGAATACAAGAAAGAGTGAACAAAATAGAAACAACAATAAGGAGGAGAAAGAGGGTATTGCTAACCTCTTCTGGATGACTTCTACACTCCACTGATCGTTTTGTAGCTCCGAGCATTTCAAGAAATGTTGTTTCCATGTATCCAATCTTAACATTGCTATTTGTAGCGCTCTTTCCCATCCACACATTGGGATACTTCTTAAGCACTTTTACATTGACAGCAAAGCCAGCCATGTCAAGTGGGAATTGCCTAGAATTGAAAGAAGTTATGACACACTATGCTGGGACTATACAATTGCTAGAAAATGGAGCCATGAATAAAATGTATAGTAACACATGTTTAATCACAAGCACTACAAAAGGATTGATTAGCACAAGATGATGTTGAATCAACAAGCAGAAGATTGGGTCAGAAGTTTGGGTCCTTGCCTTAATTTTGCTGATCAATCTAAGGTAATACTATTTGAGGGACCTGTAATGCACGCCTCTATGGGTGTCAGCAAGCTACTGCAGGTTATGGTAACTAACTAACAAATGCAAATGTTTAGCTCCATAATGATATCACGCCTGGTCTCCAGTGTCCCATATAATTTGGCACTTATAAAGTTTGTACTAGTTACTTGGTATGTTGAATTTCTCAAATGACAAATAGCAAAATAATAATAATAATAATAATGAAGTGAAGACACGAAACTTCAACAACAGTTAGCAGTCCGCTGCATATGTGCATGTAGGCTGGCCACCTCACGTTAGATGCTGTGTCTGGCTGAAGTGGTGATATTCCCCCGTGTTAGGCATGTATTGGAACGACTCTCTACTTTGAAGTGGCTTGGTGATGTGCTCGGATAGGAAGGTGAAGGCGTCATTATGACGCTGAATAGCTCCGTGGATGAGCAATTACCCGCGAAATCTGTGATCAAGGGCTGCAAGGATCCTTTTTCAAAAAACCATGTGGGTCTGCGACCGCTAGACTGGGCGCTTCAAAGTTGGGGGGATTGTTCTGGGTGGGGGATATAGATGCGTAGTGTTTGATGTGGTGTATTACACTGTATATTAATAAAAAGATGACTAGGGCTACGCAAGGGGAAGGTTGCTTTAAGGCTGCTTTGACAGACCACGTGAATCTTTCAAAAAAAACACCAAAGTCTATTGAAGCTAGACCTGCAACCAGACCCAAGAATGTGCGAAAGAGGCTTGCGCGAAAGAAAAGTGTGGGGTCTTAGGGATGTGAACGCATTAGGGTGGGGAGAGATTAGAATAGTGTGTAATATTAATAAATAGACTGGGGACGTAAGATTAGTCTACGTATTTCATGCATACAATAAAGTTCAAATAATGTAGTTTTCCGCCACAACAAGTTGCGGGACATATTGGCAGAAACATGTAGGCGAGCCCACTTAAGTGTTCAAGTAGAAGCTGGCTGCAACCTTACACCAGATCACAGCCACTCTCGTCCTGCAGATGTCCTCATTTCCAACTGGGTTCTGGGGAAAACGGCTGCCTGCGACATATCAGTTACCTCTCCGCTGAACTCAAACATTATGTCTGAAGCAGGAGTAACTGCTGGAGCAGCTGCGCAAGCCACTGAGCTCAGAAAGCATGAGGCCAACGATGTGAAGTGCAGCGAGTTAGGTTGGTTATGTATCCCTCTTGTGGTTGAGTCATATGGTGCATGGGGGAAAGAGGCTATGGAGTCATTTTCGAGTCTAGCCTCTCGCCTAGCCATAACATCATCAAGGCCTAAATCTGCTGTTCTATCAGAGCTGTATGGCCGACTCAATCTGAACCTAGTAAGGGCTAATGTGAGGGCTATAATGTCCCGATATTGCCCTCTAAATTCTTTCTGAGGTGTTATTTAGCTTTGGTCATGTTCTTGTGTATTTTGTTTGTCAATATTGTTGTGTAATATTTTTGTGAATAATAATAATAGTTATTAATACTGAAAAAAATAAAAATAAAATAAAATAAAAATAATAATAATCAAAAGGCTCTTCCAGAGAAACTGGATGATAACCAATTCAACCTACTGCTAAATTGTTCATCAGTGGCAGATAGAGCTAGTCTACTTTCAGTTTCGTCCCCCTTTGCTGCTTCTTGGCTTTCCGTCATTCCTTCTGAGGGTCTTGGGCTACACTTGACTGCTCCCATTTTCCAGGTTGCCTTAAAGTGGTGGCTTGGTTTAGATACCTCAGGGGGTTCTCAGTGTTCCTTATGCCCTGGAAGTGCACTCGATCATCTAGACCATCATGCAGTCACATGTAAACATGGAGGAGATGTGGTCACCAGGCACAACAGACTTTGTGACTGCATTGTGGAAGTGTGTCGCCGTGCCCACATTGGAGTGTGGGTAGAGGTTGGCAACAACCTTACCCCCAGCCACAGCAAGACCCGCCCAGCTGATATACTGATTCCCAATTGGGTCATGGGCAGGACAGCAGCCTTGGATGTGTCTGTCAAATCACCACTTTATCCACAAACCTTATTGGAAGCGGGAGTGTCAGCCTGCTGCTGCCGCACTCGCCACTGAAGCAAGAAAACATCAAGAAAATGTGACCCTAAGTGTTCTGAGCTGGGTTGGGGTTGCATTCCTGTAGTGGCTGAAAGTTATGGGGCAGGGGGGGTAAAGAAGCCACACAACTGTTTTCCATAATTGCCTCAAGGATTGCCCCCCTGAACAGCAATCCTAAATCTGTAACCATGAATGACATTTATGACCACCTTAACTTACTACTGGTTAGAGCAAATGCCACATCCATCCTAACCAGGTTAATGCCCCCATCTTATTGATTTGTTGTTTTGTCTGTGTGTTAGATGTGATTATATGTAATAATAATAATAATATATTTTTATTTTTCGAAGTTATTATTTATAATACACATATAAATTGACAGTAACAACACTGATTAACTACAAAAATCAGCCTATGGTACAGAAGCTATCCTAGAGAGGATAGCTGTAGCATTAGCCCTGACCAGGTGGAGATTCAATCGGCCATAGATCTCATTGAGTAAGATGGATTTTGGCTGGCACATGGAGGTGGCAAGTCCAGAGGCTTCAGAGGAGATAATGGCAGTGGCTACTTTTCCCCAAGCTCCATATAAGTTTCAACGACCATAGGGAAACATACCCATCCTAGATCTGAGCACTTGGGGTCATTGGCGTGGTGCTTCCTAGACTCAGTGGCCTGGGCAGCAGCTGTGGCCAACACTCCCGCTTCTGACAAAATCACAGGATTTAGTGGTGAGATGATGGACAAATCTAATGCTGCAGTTCTGCCCAAGATGTAAGATGTCAGCTGGATGGCTCTTACTGTGGTCTCTACTTAAGTTGTTGCCGACTTCCACCTTAACCCCTATGTGCACCTGATGACAGGTCTCCACCAGGATGTCCCTAATCATATTATGCCGAGTTACCACATCTCCACTGTACTTGCAGGTAACTGCATGGTGGCCAAGGTGGTCAAGTGCACTACCTGGGCATAGTGCACATGGTGAGCCCTCTGAACCATTTGATGGCTACCTGGAAAACAGGAGGATCCATGTGAAGCCCCAAGCTCTCAGAGGGCACAACGGAAAGCCAGGATGCCACATGGAGAGAAGAAACTGACAAAAGGCGTGACTTGTCTGCTACTGAAGATGATTCCAGGAAGACATGGTCATCTAACTTACCAGAAAGGGATTTCTGAGAGACTGGTGAAGTGAGGAGAGACTCAACACTGACTGCATCTACAGGTGAGACCAAACTGCTTGAGACAGATAGGGAGATGAATGCAGACAAAAGCCAGAAGAGCATAAGGAGTAGATGAATGCTGCGATGAATGGCGGGACAATGAACGAAATCCTAGGCTCCTAGGAACACTTCACACTTAGGCAGGTTGATGATGATACCCAGAGCAGGGCCTTCCTCCTGGAGCAAAGTTAATATTCTGCATAAGGAAGACCTTGGGCCAGCCACTGGCCCCATCATCCATATACCAGGCATGAAAGGAATGTTAGAGCAGACATTGACACCTCTTGCTATTTTCATTACTAGGATGTTTAGAAAATAATAACATGGGTCCAAGTGGATCCCTTTGTTGGACACCTTATGATTATCACAATACACTCACATAAACAAGTTGACAACAAACACACAAATGCACACAGTCTGTCACACAAAACAACTACGTAAACAGTTCATTTTCTTGTTGTGGTGTTTGGGAATAGGAGCGGACCAGGATAGATCAAGTGTTAGCTCTAACCAAAAATAAGCTGAGGCGGCCATATAGCTCTCCTACTACCTTGGACTTTGGGGTATTATCACGAATGGTGAACCGAGTAGCCACCTGTGAGAAGGCCTTCAATGCTTCTGGTCCCCAGGCCCCATAGCTCTCCTCTGCCAACAGTATACATTGCCAGCCCAACTCAACACACTTGAGATCATTTTCTGTATGCTTTCTATGCTCTGCTGGCTTTGCTGAAACACCCTGGTACATGCCTGCTTCCAACAATTGAATTAAGTGGGGATGCAATAGTAATGTCAAAGGCAGCTGCAGTCCCACAATCCCAATTGGGTGACAAGGATGTCTGCTATTCGTGTCCTGGAACTGTCTTGTCCCCATCCACAGCCAACTTCTAGGTGCGCAGCTCGCCGGAAGGTGCTGTACACCACATTGTGAAGAGTGACTGTGCCTGGTTGTGATATCACCTCCTCTCTTGCATGTGACACAGTGGTAACCCAGAGGGTCAAGTGCACAGTTGGGGCATAGAGGACAAACCTTTGGATTTCTATCCAAATTCAATGAGGGATTGACTCCCAACCACCATTTCACTGCTGTTTGAAATTCATTCGAGTCAAGGTGCAGTCCCGAGCTGAAGGAAGGGACAACTGAAATCCACGCTGATGCATGTGGTGATGATACAGCCAGCAGTCTGGCCTTATCAGCAAGAGAACAACTATTAAGTAGAGAGTTGAACTGCATATTCTTAAACTCAGCTGGACCTGCCTCCAAGCTGAGTCAGGGACATCAACACCAGTACAATCAGCAAAAGAACGGCAAACACGTGCATCAAACTTCTCCATAGAACCTAAAATGAGATTTGGAGGCGTTGAATGAATCCATACTTAAGATTCCGAGCTGCTCGCTTTGCTTAAGTATGCTGAAAGGGCAGCGATACAATTGAAAAATCACATGTGCGATTTGTCACCAAAGCCTTTGAAATCAAAGCTGGAAACAGCTGGTTGTGGCCTCAGCCATGATGACCGCCAATCCATCCTGTGACCCTTGTGAACATGTGGCAAGCAAGCTGCATTCCATCTGTCCTCTGATGCTATCTCTGAAGCAGGTAACAGATCAGCAGCTGCTGCCACTGAACAAAGGAAGACACTGAGGCCATCTGTGAGGAGCTGGGTTGGTTTTGAATACAGGGCATGGAGACAATATAGCCACAGAATGCTTTCCCATTGAGGCATGAATAGAAACAATTGAGCACAACAAAGTACTGTGCCTTGTCTTACCTCTTTGGCAGCTTGAAGCTATCACATGACTGTCCGGTACAATACGAGGGTTTTGTAAGGACATTAGTGAGTAGTGGTGCTGATCTGTTGCTAGCACCATAAGCTGATGGGTGTGTTTGTTTAGACCCTACTATTAGACCCTACTAATGAGGCGTGCACATTTATTGTTTGCTGTTCTGTTCTACAAAACAATAATCTATATTGCACTGATGCCCCAATTTCATTAAATGGCTCAAAAATCCACTAGCGCACACTTCGGTTTCTCCATGGTGCGATGGATGTCAGCTGCCACACTCCATGGTGTGATGGATGTCAGCTGCCACACTCCATAGGTGCGATGGGTGTCAGCTACCACACTCCATGGTGTGATGGGTGTCAGCTGCCACACTCCATGGTGTGTCAGCAGGCCACATGCATTTCAATGCTGTACTGCCACTGAAATCCAGTAGGTAAACTGGAATTCTATTTCAATTCATGAACAATTCTTACAACTTTTATTTTGAAGGGTCTTTGATTGGCTTAACCATATTTGTTGAACTTGGATAATTTGCCTATTTACAATAAGCCTCACTAACCCACTGATTTCCAAATTGTGAAAAACACACCTGTATAATATAGGTCACTTTAATTTGATCTTTTACATGCATATGCTGTATCTCCGATAACTGATGAATCGAGAGAGGGGTACGGGGAGACCCCTTGGAAAGCATAGTGAGTTTGGAGAGTGATGTAGAAGCTGTAACAAACATCTAACAACATGCACACTGTATACTGTAGCCAAAATCGTGAAACGATACATGTATATAGTTGCATGTACATGTACATGTGTCCCGTAACATCATTAGTAGTTTTCGTTACTTCTCACCCAACCCCAACCCCAACAAGATTACTGCTTCTGCCACTGATATCACATGCACATTTCACTGCATAAACTAAATACCTGCGTCGTCCCCAACCTCTTCTCCACTGATTTGTCTTGCCATTTGCGCAATAGGGTCCTTCAACGTACATGCCTCCTGCAAAAGCCACATTCATCACAGACACCCATTGAGTTTGTCGTATCTGCATGTACACATGAAAAAAAATAATTTGTGTTTCACTAGCAGCATCATTATCTGCACACAATCGCAGCTCACTGTTTCAAAAAGCCTGAGGTCGTACTTGTTGTCATCGTCTCCAAAGTAGACCACTCCATTGCAGCTATGGACTCTGCATGTGTCTCTAACCCACTTTCAGACCTAGGTATCGCTGTTCAATGGCCAAGGTATCTGGAGATTCCACGTTCATGTGGACACTCATCACATTGCACCTCGTGAGAAGGTTGGTGACCATCGGTGTCTTGTTGGGGGAATCCTCTACCACAATCCAGATCAATTTCGGGACTAGCATAAGGGTTTGGCAGAGAGTGGTGAGATCGACCTTCTGAGTGATACGAGAGTACGTTGGCGTGATGAAATAGATGGTCGTATTGGTATCAGTTGATAGCTGGGGTTTCACTGTAGCAGTGAAATAGGAGATGTTTGTGATTCTTTTAGGAGTGCTCTCTGCTTGCTTCAACTGAACAGTAGAAAGCGATGTGCTTTGTGGTTGGCTAATCATGAAATGTTCTAACAAAACAAAGAAATAAAAGACAGTGAGCCTGTAGTGGTATGATATGGGCTGTAGTGGTATGATATGTCAACAACAACATGCTACATTAATACATGAGGGCAATTACAAATGAGTCTGTGACCTTGCAACTGCCGCTGCTCATACACATGCACATGGCCACTTTTGCTGCAATCCATCACGTGACTTGTGTATTCAGAATTGTGCTCCCTGCAATACACTGAATCACCGATTACAAACTGAAGTCAACAGTTTTGGTGACTTTCAATACAGCACCAAATTGCTTAAGTTAAAGACTGTATCATTGTGACCCCTTGCATGCATGCCAAAATGGTATTTTAGGAGGGTTAATTTGAAAAAGCAATATGAGTAGGTGAAAGCACATACCAAATGTAAGCCAAATTTACTAGTGCCAATTACTACCACACAGCATATAAAAGTCTGGCATGACGTTTTTAGAAGCAATCAAAGTGTCAATGCCTTAACTCTTTAAGCATCAGGGCTTGAGTTGTACAAAGTTACAAGCTAAACTCCTATCTAGAGACTGCCACAACGTTTGACATCAGACTTCTTCACTCAGCTCTGCTGTAGAAGTTTCTATTTGCCTGTGGAAGTTAGTTTGGCCCTGCTGTGTATGAGTGTATTTGATGGCTCTCTAATGCTTGAATGTCAAGCATTTTGTGTACACCACACCCACATAAAAATTAATGGACCACTTAATTCTCCATGACGAAGTTTAGTGGATCACGTGATGTACCATAAACAGCCCCACGCCTATTAAAAGATCCCCTCTTCAAAAAGGGGCGGACGAGGATGGTACACTGTAAACAACTAATTTAGTTGATACTCCCATGTGGCTTTAAAGAATGTAGCTGCAAGCTGATACAGTGTTTGATTGTTTCAAATGTTAAATACTAGCTTGCTGTCAAATTAACGGCTTTTTGGGCGTGGCTAATCATCGACCATTCTTCGCAGTTGATGTCCAGTTTTCCACAACTGTACATTCTTTCAAAACTAAACGCCGCGAATACCGTACTCAGCGCGAACAAAAGGACACGCCACAGCACGCCTACAACAAACATGTTGGCGACGCGCTCGTAACACCATGAAACACAAGAATCACTCACTCACTGTCAGTCTGTAGAATGCAGCTAAGTGCCCATGCAGCTGGTGCCACCTACCATGAGTTAGGCTCTCCCTGTTGTCATGCTGAAATCGATGGAGAGCATAAATAACCGTCACAGCGAGAGTTACTGCGTTCGATGCTGCCAGGGCGAGAAACATATAAAAGTAAGTCTTCATTATACGAACTACTAGCTAGGCTGAAGAATGGATTCCTTTCTTAATAATCATGACCACTAACTAAGCCAAAAAACAAAAAAACATAGGTAGCTAATTAGGCCTACCATCATAATTATCGTATTGAAATTGAAATGCTATAAACCGCGTTACAGCATCCAGGGATCTTAGGAAGAAATCAACTAATAAACCCACCCGTAGATAACGTTGTACTGCATCTGGTCGTGTGCATGTATCATGGTCGTAATGAACAGAACATAATAGATTTACAAGTAAATAAAAACATTCTCTACGAGAAAGTTGGTGGGATATAGGATTTGAAGGCAATTGGTGGTGTAAAAAGCAAGGAAACAAGGTCTTATCAGAAGGGAAAATGTAATAGTCCTATATTAGCACATTTCTAGGGCGTATGTTGTTTGTGTGCTAAATATAGGACTATTACATTATCCCTTCTGATAAGACCTTGTTTCCTTGCTTTTTACACCACCAATTGCCTTCAAATCCTATATCCCACCAACTTCTCGTAGAGAATGTTTTTATTTACTTGTTTTCTTAATTTTTTTTTCACACCCAATGTCTAATTATACAAGACATAGGCTGATAGTCGATTGTGTATCAGAGTATAACATCGATTATTTATATAAAAGCGAGTCCTCCATCCGATTCTGAAGCTAGTGGTGAAATTTTGATCGCTTAAAAGTGTTCCTGTCCCGAGTTATGCGTTGCCAAGAAGGAGGAGGAGAAGACGACCCGCCCCTTGTTCCGAGACTGGGTACGAGAACAGGGCAGTACACTCTTGTTCTCTACAACCACGCGGTTCTGCGACATGAACAAAAACGAAACTACTCATTTTTGACTTCTAGATCGATTGCTAAAACAAGCTACACGATCCGATCGTCGGGAGTGTTGTTACCCCTAGAAAATATTTATTCTATTTTTTATTCTATTTGCAGGTTTCTAGGGATAATAGCTGAGCGTGTTATTCTACATACTGCGTGATTACTACCCAATGCTGAACAGCTATTTCTATAAATTGACTATCATCTCATTTCAGTTAAGTCCACTTACACTTTAAAAGCATAAATTATACTAGCGTCCACCTCTATTTTATTCTATTGCATAGAATAAAGCTACAAATTTTTACCATTTATGTATCCCCGCAATCACACTGCCTTAGTTCCGCTACAGCTTCCGCTCTTAACATTTTGTTTGGGATTCTATCTGTAGTGTGATGCTGTATACAATATCTGTGCACTGGATGTCTCAAAGAAACGTGGTTTTCACGATATTCTAAGTTAAAGTTTTTTAATTCTATTTTTTATTCTATTTGAGAGTTTCTAGGGTTACAGACGGGTCGCGTTTTTTAATGACTTCATAGTCGGGGTCAAATCCTATATGGAAGTTTCTAACGAAACTTCCGATAGATAGGGGGCGGAGGGGGGGGGGGGGGGGGGGGGGAGGGCAAGCTCCTAGCTTCATTGGGGTCTCGGGTAAAGCTACAAAAGCTTTGCAAGTGTAATAGTTTAGATAACCGTAAAGTCAAACTGCCACAAGCTTCTCCTTCGTCCCACCCTGCAACAAGAGCACATCAGCAGGATGAGAGTGTTCAGTAGCCATACTGCCAACTGAATGCATGGGATGAAGACATGATTGGTCACTGCATCTCTACTTCACGTACTAGATACTGCATGGTTGGCCAAGGGGGTCAAGGGGGTCAAGGACGACTTCAAGGCAAATTGAGTATACAGGTGTGATATCAAGCCATCATTTAATGGCAACCTGGAATACGCTTGGATCCAGCAGGTTTTTGGCCAAAAATGCGTAAGAGGGTTATAGCCATCAGAGGGTCAACAACTGTCTCATCGAATCAACAACTTCCTGCCTTCATTCCTAATATGTTCGCAATTACAAGTAGTCATCGATGGGAGTTCCCAGGATGTCCATGTTGGGTCGATGTCAGAACCACCATGTGCACGGCTGCTGTCTGTGACACAGTTTGGTCCAAAGGATGCCACAATTTAGAGTGAGGCCCATAGCATTACACTATATAACCCCGAGTAAGTGCTCTGGAAAATATGTAGTGGTTGAATGCTTTTTGCATATCAACAACAACGTCCTCTTTCATTCAGTGCTCCTCCAGGCTCTTTCTCAGGCAGTGGATACCTAAGCCAAACCACACACACACACACACACACACACACACACACACACACACACACACACACACACACACACACACACACACACACACACACACACACACACACACACACACACACACACACACACACACAAACACACACACACACACACACACACACATGCATGCACACACACACAATACACACGTAATCATTTTAAAATAAAGTTATTTAGTTCACCACACTGACCATTGTTATAACATCCTTGAGTCCTGGTAGGCTACATTCATGTCTGCAACTTTCCTGCAGCCATACAAGCTTAACGCTGTGCCTACCATCATTAGTGCCTTACACTCAGTGACATTCGGATTGAAAAAACATTCGCCTCAATGCCCACAGCATTCTTCACAATTGCATTTGTTTCATGCCCAAGATAAAACCTTTACATCACACTAAAGAGACATTTGCATAGGAAATGTCTTTGCACTGTGCTAATAGACAAGGCATCTGAGTTTTTTTGAGCCTCTTAGGCTTGGTGAAGGACTTTAAGGAATGATAACCATGTGTGAAGTTGTGGTAATTATTGTCATGCTGAATAATAACTACAGTACGAGAAGCAAGCTGGAAGCGGCCTGGTTAGGCCACCCTGTGCGGTCCGGTTTATCGCAAGACGAACGCAGCATTTCTAGTGGTTCACAAACACCAAGCCCCTGAGTGCCCCCAATAATACGTACTTTAGGGTCTGAGCACGAGAAGAGGGGCCATTGTGGTGATGTCATCTGCAACAGTGTGACGTACTTTAGGTCTGGGTACGAGACAAGTGACCCTTAACAGTGATGTCATTGTGCGGTGGTTGTATGTTTCTCGCAATGAACATGATTAAACTTTTGCAGCTTGCATCAGCATGTTGTCAACATCAGCAGAGAAATCACTGCAAGCATAGGCATAATGTGTATAGTCTTGTAGTGTTCTTTGGGAGGGTAGCTTCAGGCAACCAGAGTCCCTCAATGCCTCATATGCACCACCTGGTACCAAGATGCATTAAAGGGCCAGGCACTTTTAATACACTAACAATATGGTTATCTCTTACCTGTTTCTTATAGATAGACACCAATGTATCATTAATGGATGCCAATGCATATTACGAGCATTTTTGACTGATGAAGCTTTCACCTGTTGTTCCAAAAAGATCCTCTGGAAAGAATCAGGTGGATACTGTGAAGAAAAAAACTGCTCAGTCTTCGGAGATATGTCATTGTTTGAGTCATCATCAAGGACTGTCCCAGGCAATTCACCTTGATAAGACAGCTTTTTCCACAATTCAGCCACCACTCGTGATTTTTTCCTGTAAGCATCATGCAGCAGTTTCATACAATGAACAAGTTGATTTAATGACTGAAACCTAAATTTAAAAGTTTTAAAACAAAAACAACTTAACACAAAACTTTTAAAGGCATATAAAGTACCTGTAATTTACACTGGACACATGGTTCTTTTAACAACAGCAAGCTGATGCTTTTGCTTCAAGAGAACTGCACGGTACTTTGAACACACATTGCAACGCTTGTTACTACGGTCGACAGACAGAAATACCTCACAGTCCACAAGGCAAATGGTTGGGATGAGTGTCATACCATCAACATGCACTCTTTGGCACTGAAATACAAGAATTAAGAACAGTGAGTGTACTTGAAATAAGTGAAAAACTGACTACTAAATACCTGATGTTTTATGCAATGTCACATCATCATCCAGAAATTGAGATATCAAATAATTATCTGAATTTCCGACACATATCTTGGATGAATCCAACAATCTTATCGCATTGTGAACAGCTAGCAACTGAATTAAGTCGTACTGGACACTGACCAATCAGTGGACACTGCATTGAAGTCAGTGTTTTTGACATGAAAATAATATGTCCATAATAAATCACAATCAATTAATTGTAATTAGTGATACTTGGAGTTTGATGATAGTTAACTTTCAACTTCCCAAGAGTCGTAACTGGACTTTCACTAGCAATGATCCATGAAGGAAGAAGAGCAATTGCATTGATTTTAAGTTGAGATACCAAGTCGGTTGATGTTTATACTGTACTTTCACAGAAAAGTGATACATGCAATGAAATGAGTAGTGGGGGGTGGTGTTTGATCATCAAGATAAGAGACTGACAACTGGTTCTTGGATCCTGTGAGTCTTATAGGAGTACATTGTGGAGTGTTAGACCCAAACACAATGGGCACTTGACTAGCCAGGTCACTGTATCTACCCAGGGAAGTCACTTCTAGCTGTGGTGCATGGTCTGGACCCAGGTAACACATCACTATACATAAGAGACTGTAAATTCGTTATTGAGATTCTTATCTGGAGTGCTTAGTGGAGTGTTAGACTCAAATCAATGGACACTTGACTAGCCAGGTTGCTGTATCTATCCAGGGAAGTCACTTCCAGCTGTAATGGTGCACATGACTCGTGTAACACATCACTACATATAAGAGAAAAGGGTGTGCATCTGGAGTACATTGTGGAGTGTTATACCCAAAAGCAATGGGCACTTGACTAGCCAGGCTACTATCTATCCAAGGAAGTCCCTTCCTGCTGTGGTGATCTGGACTCAGGCAGAGATATTATCTCTGACTCAGGTAACATATCGCTACACACATCGAGGGGGTGTTTATCTTTATGTATTGGAGAACTGCAGGTTCTTTTTCTTTCTTCATTTTTACCGTGTGTACTGAGCCTAAACTTCCTTCCACCCGTTCTAAAACAAGTCTGAACGTGACGCGCGACGAGGTAGTGAATACGACTATATTAGCACCGGGAGGTCTAAACTATTCTTATATGAAAGTGTACTTTCGTTGTACTTAGAGCATATTGAATATGCGCATGCAGTGCTACAACTAGATGAGTGTTTAACACCAAAATAATCTATAGCTCTACTGATGTAGGAAATACTCCCCCACAACGATACTAACACCTTACCGCGAAACACTCGTGATACTCGCCCTCTCTGATAATTTGTTTACCTGCACTACGATACAGTAGCTGCTCAACCAATGTATCATGCAAGACAGAAACCTTGTGTGAACATATTTTGACCCTTCGTTTGAGTCCAGACTACTCAGTTGTCTATCTCTTACGCTACAAACATTCTTTGTACAATTCACTGATCCTTACCGGCGTTACCGCGAACAGAAACTTTGCTTGAAGCGCTTCAAATGATCTAGCCAGTTACCACCGACTTAAAAGGTTCACTTTGTTCCTACAACGAGACGCCTTGTGAAATATATAGTTCTGTGACACCTCACAGGTGCGAGAATAAGCCACGGGCTGCATGTACCAAGTCAACGTACGGCGCACGTGACGCGTTTCCAATCCTATGATTGGTTCAGTAGCAATTTAATGACAACTGCTAAATGTTTTATTTACATAAGGTGGCTTTTGAGATTCTGGTGTTTGCATGACTTCTGACGTCACAATGTAACCAAATTCCATTATACTGGGCCTTGTGTACCAGCATAGCCTGAGGTTAAATGAGTTTAAGAATTCCATGCATTGCAGATACATGATTTTGTGGCTATGCACTTAGTGGTCATAACTGCTGACAATTTGAATGCATGCATTCACCTCCTGCACTTCTGTACGTAGCTTCTCCCTAGTATAGAATGTGGGGTGGAGTATGATGTTGTTAGGATACCTTAGCAAGACTCACTCATCGTTTGCAGCTGTTATTGATGTTACTCAATAGTGGCTCTGAGCATGCATAGAAAGGTAGCAGATGAATCTCTACATGACGTTAATGCTATGAATGCAATTAAGATAGCAGGTAGTGACATTGTAACCAGGGTAAGGCATCATACTGAGGATACGTTAATGTATATATTATCAAGTGCACAAATATTTACTTTTCTGTTTCAGAGCCACCAACCATAGCATCCTTCTATTAGGACGATCCAGGTATGAGGAGACTGCAAACTTTTCAGAGGACGAGGACAGGAAAGAGGATGTGGCCAAAGCGAAGGAGGACTGGAGGGTGTTGCCTATTATATTGAGACTGTAAAGAGCAAGGTATGCTTGTTTAAAGTGAGACTTTTGCACAACTTCCATGGTACTGTATGTCCTTTGCGTGACAATTGTATGAACACAATCCATGAAACTAAAAGATTCTCTATGAGAAAGATGGTGGTGTATAGGA
Source organism: Ephydatia muelleri (assembly GCA_013339895.1). Classification (NCBI taxonomy): domain Eukaryota; kingdom Metazoa; phylum Porifera; class Demospongiae; order Spongillida; family Spongillidae; genus Ephydatia; species Ephydatia muelleri. The sequence continues at coordinate 10,973,690 of JABACO010000004.1, read as the reverse complement.
TTTGAAGGCAATAGTGGTTTAAAAAGCAAGGAAACAAGGGTCTAACAATAAGTGAAAATGTAATAGTCCTATATTTAGCACTTTTGTGTCATTTGTGTGCTAAATATAGGATATAATACATTTTCGATTATTGTTAGACCCTTGTTTTCTTGCTTTTTACACCACTATTGCCTTCAAATCCTATATACCACCAACTTTCTCATAGAGAATTTTTTAGTCACTTGTAATTACATGCATTAAACAGATTGGTATGCCTGCCTACTCACACTCATGCATCACACACCTACCCATTTTTCGATGCTCCACACTACCACATTTGTAAGCTCTCCACTTGGCTCATGGTGAAACATGAATTAGTGCCCTCAAAATGGCAAAGGACAGACTGTCCTTGCAGCTTCAATATGATTTTCTCCATTTGACATTCTAGTATTAATGTTTGGTTTTACAACAGGCTCACCTGAATTGTTCCTTGTTACTGTTATGGTTTCAAATTATCACATGCTTCAGTATATGTATTTGCCTGTGTTTTGATAATCACATTTTTGGCATTTTCCTAGGACAATTAGAAAAACTGTTCAGCAAATTTCAAATTTGATCTACACTGCAATATGTACACGAGAGAGAGAAAGAGAGAGAGAGAGAGAGAGAGAGAGAGAGAGAGAGAGAGAGAGAGAGAGATAGATAGAGAGAGAGAGAGAGTGAGAGTGAGATAGAGAGAGAGAGAGTGAGGGTGTGTGAGAGAGGATAAGACAGACAGGATGGACAGAATTGGTTGAGATGTTTGAATGTGAGGAAGAGTGTGAGAAATAGAACCTTGAAGATTTTCTAACAAAAATGAAGTTCATTTTCCACGCTACCACATAAAGCAGTTGGGATAACATGTGATCAGGAGGTGGGAAATTAATGCTAACCTTGTCTTGATTACTTCATGCTCCCCTTATTGCTTTATGGATCCAAGCAGTTCAAAAAATGTTGTCTCCATGTATTTACACATCATCTTAACTTTCAGTGTCCTTTCCAATCCATGCATAGTGATACTACTCAAGCAACATTACAGCTAGATTTATTGCATTCAATAATGATAGCAAATAAAGTAAGTCTTCATTATGAATACATGTACAGGTGTTTACTTAGAAATTACATGCAGTTGCTTGTTTTGTATAGTAACTAAGGTGCAGAAATAGTCCAGGTGCACAATTGTGATAAAGGTTATGTAACTACTCCAAATAAAATCATGACCCAATATTCAAGATTCATTAGGCAGTACATGTAGTTTGACATCAATGAATTTCATGGTTTTTACTAGTAGCTCATCTTTATGATTTTATTATAATTTGATTAGTTGGTTTGAAAATCATACACTATGTGATGAAATTGATTTCACCTTCGTTCTTTCTCCCCTACTCCCTCACACCATGTCTTAGAAATGGAAACCATATGAGGTAGTAAAAGAAGAGCCATGATATACCCTTGTTTAATTTAAGAGACACACATGTACACTGTACAATGATCACCCTACACTGTATAATGATCACCCTACACTGTACAATGATCACCCTACACTGTACAATGATCACCCTACACTGTATAATGATCACCCTACACTGTACAATGATCACCCTACACTGTACAATGATCACCCTACACTGTATAATGATCACCCTACACTGTAATGATCATCCTACACTGTACAATGATCACCCTACACTGTACAATGATCACCCTACACTGTATAATGATCACCCTACACTGTACAATGATCACCCTACACTGTACAATGATCACCCTACACTGTATAATGATCACCCTACACTGTAATGATCATCCTACACTGTACAATGATCACCCTACACTGTACAATGATCACCCTACACTGTACAATGATCATCCTACACTGTACAATGATCACCCTACACTGTACAATGATCATCCTACACTGTACAATGATCACCCTACACTGTACAATGATCACCCTACACTGTACAATGATCACCCTACACTGTATAATGATCACCCTACACTGTACAATGATCACCCTACACTGTACAATGATCACCCTACACTGTATAATGATCATCCTACACTGCACACTACACTGCACAATGATCACTATTTTAGTTAATGCCATGATGTAAAAAGGTGAAAATAATGTGGCATTCAATTTACACTGCCATTTGAATAAGTGTAAAATGTTAGATAAACCAATACGAAGGCTTCGAGTCTAGAAAGTAGCTCTTAAGTTTGGAACCCATGGCTCCACCAAGACAATTCAATGTGTTGACCGGGTCCAGCAATACTTTACTCGAGCATCTATAAGCATGTTATGTGGATTATGGTAACCGCCTTGCTAACTTGGATCTACAGTCCTTAGAATATTGCAGAGTATTTTTCGGTCTTATCATGTGTCAGTAGTCAGTAATCTGGGTGATCTTCCTTTTGATATTTTTTTTCTACAAGGTGGCCAGGCTATACTCAATTGTAGTTTTTCAGTGTTGAATCAGTGCTGTTGACCATAAGTCCGTCTGTAGATCATGAATGCATGCCATTATTTGCCTTAGAATCTGTGCATGTTTTGTTATTTGTAAATTGTATTTGTATATTTCAAATCAAAACAAATCAAATCCTTAATGCCAAGAATATTTGTGTCAAGTATGGGTTTATTGTTACCAGAGAATTCTTCAAGGCCCTTTGTAAAAATTATTGAAGTGCTACTCATGGCTTCAGTTTATATTGTAGAATGCCCGTTAATGTTTCTTACGATTTCTTAGTTGCCTCAACTCTACATTTGTTACATTCGCCATTAAATGGTTATTCTGGCTACTGTATGGGATATCAGCTATGGGAACCAAATGATCTGATTCTATTGTTATGCACGAGCAAAGTACACTTTCCCACCTCATGTAACCATGGTGATGTCAGCATCCACTGGTGCAGACAAATTACAATGCATGTACAGCATGGATACACAAGCACAGCAGAACCCAAGAAGTACCAATCACTAATTGCGACAATACAACTTAATAATTTACAAGGAAGCTTACAATAATTTACATAGAGCTTCAAGACAAGTTTTCATTGATATCATAGCAATGCATAGTGATGTCATGGTCACAGGTGTGCATAGTGATGTCATGGTCACAGGTATGCATAGTGATGTCATGGTCACAGGGGTTATACAAACATCTGCTGTAAGGTTTGAGAAATCGAGATTTTGCATGGCCTCTTACCTTTGCCAGGTGTCCAAGTTTAAGCCACACATACCACAGGGATTGGAGTAGTCCCTTATGCTATCCTAGCAAAATGTAGTTTACAGAATCATAAGTTTACAGAATCATACAATGCTTTTGATGTGCAGTTAGCATAAATATGAACAGTTAAATTACTTCAAATAGTGTATAGTAAAATTGCATTTATCATACCCTAATGTGTCTTGTGAAAACCCTACTGCTGGGAAAATTGCACAGCCTGTTTGTGGCTGGTCACAACAGTAGATTCTTTGTGGTCCACACCTCAGCCCACTTCTTTTAGCATATCTATGGCATCCGTTGGGTCAAATGTCTGGATATGAACGGTGCCCTACTATCAGGTGCACAGCAACCTGGCACGTCCCTGCAACTCAAACGTTGGAGAATTAGAAAGTTAATAATGCTAACTATTGATGCATTTATCGTCACTATGACAGCTTATGACTACACAAAAGGACCTGTAGACACATGATACAGTTCTGGGAATCATGAAAGGATATGAACACTCTGTCCCAACCAAAAAAAATTAGATAATAAAATTATTATCCAATTCGATAAAGAGGCGTGCTTAATTCTGGATCAGCTGCATGTCACTAACTGGAAATATGTTATCAGTCAGTCGTTCAAGCTGAAGTGATGGGACATATTTACAGCTTGATGGATTGGCCTGCATACATGCATAGTTATTATTGATCTCAACTTCTACTTAACTTCAATTAACCGGTAAAAGTTATGAATTATGGATCTGCCACTAACCAATAATTAATTAAACATGAGGGTCGTTGTGGCGTACTGCTTCTTTTCCCTCCTGTTGCTGATCGCGATCGGCTGTCATGGTGGCGTGGCCCCCAAATCCGAAACGTTGTACCTCCTCTCTCTACTCTCCTACCCCGATCCCAGCGGCGATCCCTCGTTGCGGCCGTCGGTTACGAATGGAGGGGATATCATTCCCGGCGCTAAGCTTGCGATACAAGAAATTAACAATCGTACAGACATTCTAACCAACTACAAACTGGAACTCATCGTAGCTGACGACGGCTGCAACATCAGTTGGAAGTCCATTATCAGTCTGATCAACAACCTCTACTACGAAGGTAAACACATTGTTGGCATAATCGGACCACAATGTTCCGATTCGACGAAAGCTGTGGCTTCGCTCACTGGACAGTCAGAAATAGCTTTGATTAACGTTCACCTTGGTTCAGCTCCAGAGCTTGGGAATCGCTCCTTGTACCCGTATAGCTTTGGAATAAACCCTCCGACGTCTAACACGATCGACGCGCTGGTGGCTTTGTTCGTGCGCAACAACTGGACCCGCGCAGCAGTGCTGTACAACCCGGATATGCTGGTGGACTACAATTCCTTTCGTATGTTCCAAAATAAAATAAGTGGAAAGGCAGAACTGTCCCTCGTCTCACCCGCTAATCCAGATTATCTCCCATTGGTAGCTCTGAAGAGTACCTTCGTACGGGTGATCGTAGCCTTCCTTCGCGGTGAAACACTTGGGAGAGTCCTCTGCGTGGCTTACCGTATGGGCATGACCTATCCGAATTATCAATGGTTACTTCTTGGGAGCTACCTAACATTCCCCAAGCCGTTTGTATACAATTCAACCTTGTACTCTTGTAACGAGACCGATGAGGACAAGCAAACCCTGCAATTCCAGAGCAATGCTTATCAACAGTACAACACAACTAGGTACACGCAGCTTTCTGCTGACTATGTACAAAATGGGGTGTGTGCGAACAATGTAATTAATTTTGTTGCCCTCTTTGATGCTGTGTGGGCGTATGCCGTGGCTTTAAACAACTCGATCTATTCACTAGGGGAGATAGGTCTTACCCTTTCTAATTACACATTTGGAAAAGAAAAGTTCACTCAAATAATTCTACACCAGATGTATAGGCTGAATTTCAGTGGTGTTGTAGGAAATATCATTCGATTTGATCCACTCAATGGATACATCTCATCAGTGCTTACGTATGTACTCAATGTTAATTCGGACATAGTAGCCAATTACACCATCTCTGATGGGATTCAAATTGACACAGCTGTTGCAGTCTTCGTGGCAACAGACTTTGAAGTGACACACATATTGGTATCTCTCCCTCTAGCTGTGGTTATCATTGTGGTGGATGTGATAGGTGTCCTTCTGGTGTTAGGGATACATGTCATGAACACGGTGTACAGGAATCACAAAGCCATCAAGGCATCCAGTTCACGACTCAACCATTTTGCTTACATTGGGTGCTACCTGATCCTACTGGCCACACTGCTGTATACAATTACTGAGACATTCCCTGTCAATATGCAGTCCAAGTCAATATTATGCAATGCCTTTCCATGGTCCCTGATAATAGGGCTCACTCTTGTGTTTGGAGCAGTAACTGCAAAGACTTGGAGGTTATATTACATCTTCAGGAGCTCACAGAAATTAAGGAGTGGCTATAATGCTGTGATGAGTGACAGTGTGCTGGCTGTTTTAATTGTGATTTTGGTTGTCATAGTTGCTGGATTTTGTACAGCCTGGACTGTCCATGATCCCTATGTACGAACTAGTATGAAAAGATTTATGCCATCAGGGTACACTTTGTCAGTCACTATTGAAGAGTTTTGTTCTTGCAAGTACCAAGTGCAGTGGATTGCATCAATCATTGCATTTGAGACTATTTTCATTGTGTTGCTAGTTTATTTTGCAATCTCCACAAGAGCCTTAAAGAAAAAGGAGTTTCAGACACGAAGCATCATAGTGCTGGTGTACCTGCTGTCTCTAACCACTGTAGTTGGAGGAGTGATCTACTTGATTGCAAAGATCGTTGAAGCAGGAGTTGATTCATCCTATGGAATACTTGCCTCTCTGCTAACAGTTATAGTCTATTTATGTATCGTGCTATTTTTCACCCCTCCTATTCTGCCTGTCATTGATGAACTTCTCCATCCTCATCGTCAAAGGATCACAACCCAATTGACAATCCGCACTCTTATTAGAACTGAAACTGCAGTTTCTCGAATTTAGCACCATGATTCATATCCCACTAATCACAATTGTGTGCAGTAAGTGCTGGTCTGTGTTGTATTATTCTGATTCAACTGATGACCATGTTCCACATGCGGGTCAATGTGTCTGGTTTTCTTATCAGTATTTAGCACAAACTCAAGTAATCATGCTCATCTTAAAGCATTACAATGCATGCTTTCCTTATTAATAGAATCACTGTGCTAGTAGCATTATGTAGTATACATACATAACACTCTTCAGATGGAACTACTTACTTTACGAGCTACCACGCAGAGGAAACATGCTGCACCACATTAGTCAATGGTTATACATACAGTAATTCATGGTCTATACATGTACATACATTAGCTATGCTGGCATTAAATGTGCTACAGCACTCAAAAAAACGTGTTGAATCATAAGCAAATGATTTATAACTTCATACACGTTTGTAATATATGCGACATTTCCAACCAGATATACATGTATAGAGGCTATGAATGTTTTTGGGATCAAGAATTGATCAGTTTGAAATGATAGTATTACCTTTGTAGGATACTTTGTCTGGCCGGCAGGGTAACCTGTTTGTAATGACATGTGCACCGGCATTCAATCGACACTGTGAAGTGGGTGCACATTATAATATACAGCTGTGTATTGCTGGATTAATGTTCAACTCAGTTGTATACGTTGTAAAAAATTATTCCCTTAAGACCGACCCAAATAGCTCATACATGGCACGCGTCCATGTTGGTCATTGATATGAGAAATCCTATGCCACCAATGCCATATATGGGAGGCTAAAAGTGACACACATTTGAGCAACTGCACATGAGTTATAAGATTCTTCACTAACTATAGACTAGTTTGTTAAAATATCTATGAATTTGTATACATTTCAAAACAAATACTAAAGAGACTGTAGGTGGCAGGGGGAATAGTGAAGCTCTGAGACTATATTTGGTGTAGTAACAAAATGTATATACCTGTGGCCTTTGTGTATTGTAATACCCCATACTCAATCCTTACATGTGAAGAGACTACAAACAGCAACACTTAGTGCTTATAACACCTGTGACCTTGATATCTCGAAGTGTCCTTTTGTTTTGCCAAATGCTGCCATGCTGTCAATCAAGACTACTCATTGCTTTAGAAAATTATTGATAAAATTTTTATAGTTGCCTTGTAATGGATCTTCTTACCCTGCTTCCTGTTAGATGATTTGCTTCTTTGTGGTGGACACACCCATCAGTAGGCCTTGTGTGCATGCTTACTTGATATACAGTACCAATAAGTTTGACATTCCTAGCCTGGTAGATAATATGGTTGAAACATGCTTTGGAACAATGCCTGGTTTTAGCATGGTCAGATGCATGTGCATGTAGCATTTATTAATGTAGGTGGCAAACACTGCTTGCCAAACAATGATGTTTGTGACTATCTTGTCAGGAATTAGATTACTTCATCTCATCTTTTCCACATTTGATGCATTTTAGTAACATAAAACCAAGTTAAATCTTTGAAAGAGTTCAATAAATTAGTTTTTAACTGGGTCATGCCCATGCAAAGTCGTTGTGAATGTTGTGAGATTCATGCCCTCCACACACCATCCCTCCAAACTATATCCCCGCCACCAAGCCGCCACACACCACCATCCGAAAAAACACACACACACCCTCCACACACAAGCCCTCAAACCCACAACACCAGCCCTCACACAACCATCCGCCACACACCAGCCCTCCCTCCCAACATACACCCTCCAAACCTATCCCCTCCCCACACCATCCCTCCACACACCATCCCTCCACACACCACCCCACAACCATCCCTCCACACACCATCCCTCCACACACAGATCCAAACTCATCCCCCCCACACCATCCCTCCCACCATCCCTCCAACTATCCCCTCCACACACACACCACACCCATCCACAACCATCCCTCCACACACCATCCCTCCACACACCAGAACTCCACACACCATACTCCAACTCTATCCCCTCCACCACATCCCCACACACCCCGCACAACATCCCTCCCAACTCTATCCCTCCACACACCCTCCCATCAACACCATCCCTCCACCACCCCATCCCTCCACCACCATCCCTCCACATACCATCCCTCCAAACTCTATCCCCTTCACAACCCCCATCCCTCCACATACCATCACCATCCTCCAAACTCTATCTCCTTCACACACACCCTCCCTCCACACACCCATCCCTTACACACCATCCCTCCACATACCATCCCCTCCACACTCCATCCCTCCACACTCACTCCATCCACACACCATCCAACCACACCATCCTTCCATACACCACCCCTCCACACACCATTCCTCCACACCCATCCCTCACCACACCATCCTCCACAACCATCCTCCACACACCACCCCTCCCCACCACATTTCCTCCACACACCATCCCCATCATCCTCCCAAACCATCCACCCACACACCATCACTCCACATCCCTCCGTACACCATTCCTCTACACACAATTAACCTCCACACCCATCCCTCCATACACCAACCCTTCCACACTCCATCCCTCCGTACACCATTCCTCCACACACAATTACCTCTACACACCATCCCTCCATACACCAACCCTTCCACACTCCATCCCTCCCACCCCATCCCTCCACACCATCCCTCCCACACCACCCTCCACACTCCATCCCTCACCATCTCTGCACACTCTCAGAATGCACCATTTTAGAACAGTCGTGACTTATGGGTGGGGATTGTGGGACCTGCCATGATTGATGGTGTAAATAGTGTTCCAATTGATGTGTTACCATTGTATAAATAGCATTTTCTGGTATGTCAAATCAAGATTTTTATGGAATGGTGGCCGAATGGCTGTTTTGTTTTGTTCATATCCATGCTCATGTGTATGTGTGTGTGTGTGTGTGTGTGTGTGTGTGTGTGTGTGTGTGTGTGTGTGTGTGTGTGTGGGTGTGTGGTGTACATATGTGAATTTCTGCCTAAAGGAGGGGTATGTTTTGTTATGGCTGGATACAGTATCCTTGCATATTTAAACATGCATTGACTATTTCTGCATCATTGGAATGCTATTTAATTAACATCACCATGGTTACACATGTGTACTTTTTTTGCATAACAATAGAATTACTTGTATCCAGATCCTTTGGTTCCCAACGCTGATTTCCAATAGTCCTCTCCTTTAGCACAAACAAGCAGTTTAATCTCACTTTTCACAACTATTGGAATGTTTGCAGTGTACAGTAAATTTTGCCTTGAAATTTCAAATGCCACATTATGTTCAGCATCTAAGTTAGTTATTGTTGTATAGTGTAGGGTAATCATGGTAGGATGTTACATGTGTGGAAATGTCCATTGTATGGTCCTCAGTGTATTGTGTGCGGTCAACGAAGCGGACATACACAGGTATGGTGTATTGATGGACAAAACCAATACACAATTGGCCACACAAGGTGTTTCCCCAGCACAGAGGCCACAGTTCTCTGCAGGCCTGGCCTATACACCATACCTGTGTTATGTCCATCTATACACCTTACCTGTGTATGTCCATTTATACGTTATACAGGTGTATGTGTATCGTATACACTATATCGTGTTGGTAGTCTCTGAAGTGCAAGTTATGGTTCCGCCAGCAGTGGCTCTGCCACCACCATGGTTGGAACCAGTACGGCTGGTACCCCCCCCCCCCCCCCCCCCCCCCCCCCAAGCACCGCTAGCATGGCTGGTGCTGCCCCCACGAGGCTGAAGAGGCCAAAGAGGAGAGTGGGGATTTATACTTTAGCAGTGCAGAGAGGCAATGCAGCTTCTGTCTTTGTTTGTTTGGGCCCGTCTCAAGCAGACGTGTTTGAGGGACAGAATGGTGATAACATTCTAATTGTCTTCATCCACAACATTATAAACCAAGGGGGTGGGGGAGAAATTTGGGGTTACGCCTAGAAGTGTTGGGAGTGTGGCTAATAGTTTTGTTCGTGTGTATATGAAGTATATATATCCCGAATTATGACAAGTGTTCTTTTCTGTTTTCAATGCTGCCATACTGGCCATAAAAAACATGAGTGGATTTTTTTCCCTTTGCTCTTATTTAAGATCAGGTGTTTGAGCAGGGTAGTTCTGAGAAGCCTGCTGTATATAGATCACCTGATCCAATTGCAAAGTTCTGAGTATTGTTTATCAGTTGACCAAAGGATGCCATAGATATGTGGGCTGATTATGAAGTGTCAACCACAAACAAATCTACTAGCTGTTGTGACCAGTACATGTATGTACTGGTATTAATGGCATCACTGTAAGTATGCAGATAAGAATAGCTACAATTAATGAGCAAAAGATCTATATTAACATAACATGAGCCACATTGTATTGTGCGTATGGGGAAGGCATTTATCATTTTTGAATTTGAAAATAATTTTGTCCAAATACTGGTCAGGCGCCTGAGCATTTTGCAACTAATTAACGTTTATATTTGAACAATTGATTTGAACTCGTTGTTTGGAATCAAATCCGCGAAAAGGGACTAGCACGCACATACATTATAATCCAGTAGAATGTAATGCTTGTATTGAAATGTGTGGCTAGTGAAACATTCAGCGCCTTACAACTCCATGACAGATACTCAGATTATCAGTGCATATGAAGCAATGTGTAAAGGACATTCAGACTGTTAGAATATAAAAAACATTGAAATCCATGCGAGGTCCCTTTGCGTGTAAATGTTCTCATTTGATGTTTTATCTTTTATCATACCCTATAGGCCCATCTGCTGGTGCACGACCAATCCTAGTGGGATCTATGTAGGATTGAATCTGTAGGCGTGGTTTTTGATTGAATGTTTTAGACAATATAAGCGATACCTGACATACATACAGTGAAAGGGCAAAAAGGAGAGATTCTGGCTTAATTGAAAGCATTTTCACACATCTAATTCAATATGAAGCTCTACACGGGATGTCTGCTTCCATCCGCTACCTGCTGTCTTTCTGTGCATGTACAGAAGTCGGAGAGACTTCAAAGCATGGGTGCAAATGTCTGCTTTATCATAGATCAAATTTGGATGAACCAAACTTGGCAGTGTAGAATTGCTTGTAAGGTAGTTTGTAGGTATAAACAAGCACAAAATTATCCTCTCTACCCCTTCGCGTGTCACTGAGGAGTTGGACTACTAATCATATGGCCAACCCCAGTTAGAAGCTGTTAATATTTTAATAACTTGGTTATATAATACCACTAAATGCATCAAATATGCTAAGGGAAAGGAGAGATGATGTAATTAATTCCTGACAAGGTAATCACAAACTTCATTTGTTTGGCAAGCAGAGTTTGCCAATTACACTACAGTATGAATGCACATGCATCCTGACCATGCTAAAACCTGGAGGTGTAAAAAGCATGGAAACAAGGTTCAGGAAAATGAACTAGGCTTATACTTAGCATGTTCTAATAGTAGGCTTAGTTCGTTTTTGGAGAATGGGACCAGTCCCATTCCACCTATTCTTGTTACCAGTCCTTTTTTAAGACCCCGCACATTCTTTATGCCACCAACTTTCTTGTGCAGAGAATGTTCGTATTCAAAGTTTTCTACCCCTTGTCATAGCATCTTTACACGGCCGTGGTCAGTCACCAAAATTAGGAGGGGGAGGTGGTGGTGATGGTGTTATACTTAATTGTATACCAATCCATACACACAGCTAAATGGAGCCATCTGCAAATGTTCTGCTACATGTAACTTACCTAACGATTTCTGATAAGAGGATTGCTTGCTAGAATTCCACCCAGCTCCGAATGAAAAGAAGCTACAGCATTCACATGGCAAGATATTTGCTCAATACACAGAAAAAAAAATACCAGTAAATGAAGATGTCACTCTCTCTTAGTTATATGCCATTGTATGAGAGTTAAGTTACAGCAATATTGCATTCTTAGACTTTCAGGCTGTACTGTAGGTAAGGTAATCTTGATTGTCCATACATGTAATCGAGATTGGAAGCTTTTTGAACTGAAACAGCACGTCTTTGTGGAGCGACAGATCCGTACTTCAGTCAGTTCAATTATCCACTTTCACCTTCTTCCCCGTCATATGTAACTCGAGATAGAAATATCGTGTCAAGACCAAGTAAACATCAAACTGTAGTATTTTACTTGCAGAGGTGCCGCTCAATAAAAAAAAAAAGATGTAAAAACATCAAATGAGGGCACTTGTCAAGTGGTAATGAAACAGGCCTATAGAAGATAAAGAGGGGCACTTAATTATGATTAGCTGCAAGCCAACAAAAAATGTGTTAACATATTTATAGTGGTATAGCTGCAATGCACGAGACCACTACCGGTTTGATGCACTGACAGATGATTAAAACCTAAGGGTATACTGTTAATGACATTGAGCCTAAAACTTTTATCTAAATGGAGACGCTGCTGCGAAGAATGACGTAACGAAGATATCCAGTAACAAAAAAAAAAGAAAAGTAATGCTTACTTTAAAACGTTCAGTGCTTGCAACTCCGTGACAATAGTCCGATTTTCTAGTGCTGTATGAAGCGGGTCACTGCAGACTGCTAGAATAAAATCATAAAGTAATTTTGAAAAAACAATACGTTTGAGTCCCTTTTTGGGCTAAGACACGTCAAAGAGGAGGAGGAGGGGGAGGGGGGGGGAGGGGTGTGTGTGTTTATAAAACATACCTTAACTCGAATCGATACATATCCGTTCCAGTTCTCAATAACGGTACAGTGCCAATTAATTAAACATGAGAGTCATTTTTGCGTACTGCCTCTCGTTGTTGATCGCGATCGGCTGTGACGGTGACGTGGCCCCCAAATCCGAAACGTTGTACCTCCTCTCTCTACTCTCCTACCCCGATCCCAGCGGCGATCCCTCGTTGCGGCCGTCGCTTACGAATGGAGGGGATATCATTCCCGGCGCCAAACTTGCAGGTACAGGAAATTAACAATCGTACAGACATCCTAACCAACTACAAACTGGAACTCATCGTAGCTGACGACGGCTGCAACATCAGTTGGAAGTCCATTATCAGTCTGATCAACAACCTCTACTACGAAGGTAAACACATTGTTGGCATAATCGGACCTCAGTGTTCAGATTCAACGAAAGCAGTGGCTTCGCTCACTGGAAAGGTCGGAAATAGCTTTGATTAACGTTCATCTTGGATCCGCTCCGGAGCTTGGCAATCGCGTCTTGTACCCGTACAGCTTTGGAATAAACCCCCCGACGTCCATCCAGATCGACGCAGTGGTGGCTTTGTTCATGCGCAACAACTGGACTCGCGCAGCAGTGCTGTACAACCCGGATATGCTGGTGGATTACAATTCCTTTCGTTTGTTCCAAAATAAAATAAGTGGAAAGGCAGACCTGTCCTTCGTCTCTCCCGCTAATCCAGATTATCTCCCATTGGTGGCTCTGAAGAGTACCTTCGTACGGGTGATCGTAGCCTTTCTTCGCGGTGAAACACTTGGGAGAGCCCTCTGCGTGGCTTACCGTATGGGTCATGACCTATCCGAATTATCAAGTGGTTACTTCTTGGGAGCTACCCAACATTCCCAGAGCCTTTTGTATACAATTCAACCATGTACTCTTGTAACGAGACTGATGCAGGACAAGGCACTGAACCAAACCCTGCGATTTCAGAACAATGCATATCAACAGTACAACGCAACCAGGTACACACAACTTGTTATGGACTATGCAGAGAATGTGTGCTGCGCTAAATATCTATTGCATTGCCATCTTTGACGCAGTGTGGGCGTATGCCGTGAGTTTAAACAATTCGATTGAAACACTAGGAGAGATAGGTCTTACCCTTTCGAATTACACATTTGGAAATGAGATATACACCAAAACAATCCAACGCCAGATGTATGGGCTGAATTTCAATGGTGTTGTAGGAAATACCATTCGATTTGATCAACTTAATGGATACATTTCATCAGTACTTACATACGTACTAACGGTTAATTGGGAGATTGTAGCCATTACACCATCTCTGATGGGATTCAATTTTACCCAAGTACTGCAGGGTTTGTAGTAACAGACTTTGATGAGACACACATATTGGTATCTCTCCCTCTGGCTGTGGTTGTCATTGTAGTGGATGTGATAGGTGTCCTTCTGGTGTTAGGGATACATGTCATGAACACGGTCTACAGGAATCACAAAGCCATCAAGGCTTCAAGTTCAAGACTGAACCATTTTGCTTACATTGGGTGCTACCTGATCCTACTGGCCACACTGCTGTACACAATTACTGAGACATTCCCTGTCAGTATGCAGTCCAAGTCAATATTATGCAATGCCTTTCCATGGTCCCTGATAATAGGGCTCACTCTTGTGTTTGGAGCAGTAACTGCAAAGACTTGGAGGTTATATTACATTTTCAAGAGCTCACAGAACTTAAGGAGTGGCTATAATGCTGTAATGAGTGACAGTGTGCTGGCTGTTTTAATTGTGATTTTGGTTGTCATAGTTGCTGGATTTTGTACAGCCTGGACTGTCTATGATCCCTACAGACGAATCTGTAATGAAAAATATTTTGCCATCAGGAGACAGATTTTCGGTCACCATTGAGGAGTTTTGTTTTTGCAAGTACCAAGTGCAGTGGATAGCTTCAATCATTGCATTTGAGACTATATTCATTGTGTTACTAGTCTATTTTGCAATCTCCACAAGAACCATCAAGAAAAAGGAGTTTCAGACACGAAGCATCATAGTGCTGGTGTACTTGCTCATTCTAACCACTGTAATTGGAGGAGTGATCTACTTGATCGCAGTGATTGTTGAAGCAGGAGTTAATACATCCTATGGAATACTTGCCTCTCTGCTAACAGTTACAGTCTATCTATGCATCGTGCTATTTTTCACCCCTCCTATTCTGCCTGTCATTGATGATCTTCGCCATCCTCATCAGTCGAAGGATGAGAACCCAATTGACTATCCGCACTCTTATTAGAAATGAAACTGCAGGATCTAAACTGCTATAATATAATTATACTGCCATCATTGCAGCATAGGACAGTCAGAGCCACATGTCTGCACATTGAACCTTTTGTGACTGACATGTACATAATAAGCCTCGATTTTTGTTTGTATAATAGATGTGTGACATTCCATATTGCTTGTGATTCATTCTGTGCATGGTTGCAAAATCTAGCAATTGAACTAGATTTCATCTAGTAGAAATGCTTTCTTTCATATAGTAAAAAGTATTCGGCTAGTAATGAAGGGCCAAGAATTTCCATGCATTTCAAGCAATCCTCTGAAGAGTGTGTACATCAACACAATACTTCAAAGGTGCTCTATTCATATGAGGTTTTTTTTTCTAGAATTCCAGATCCAATTCTGTGGTATACCCTCATGCCTTGTCAATAAGGCAAGGCTTCTTTCTTCTTCCTGCAACTCACGCTAGTTCATGGCTTTCGGTGGTCCCTTCTGTAGGTTTAGGCTTGTATCTTGGCCCAGCTGAGTGTCATGCTGCAGTGACGTGGTGGCCGGGTATGAAATCCTCAATAGGATCAGCTAGTGTGCCCATTCTGTCCGAGACATCACTTTGGATCCACTTGGACATCATGCAGTGTCATGCAGACATGATTGGCAATGTGGTAATCAGACACAATCACCTGCGAAACATTTCTACGGAGTTCTGTCATTGTACTCACTTGTCTGTACATGTTGAAGCTGGCCGAGGCCTTTTGGGAGTCAACAGCAACTCCCGTCCAGCAGATGTGCTTGTTGATGGGTGGGAAAGGGCAAAATCTGCGACCTTTGATTTAACAGTTACCTCTCCCCTTACTCCTGCCATGCTTGTAAATCAGCAGAAGCTGCAGCTTATACAGCAAAGTGTCAGAAGCACTCTTCCAATGACCCAAAGTGTCAGGAGTTGGGGTGGGTCTGTATTCCCCTAGCTGTTGAAATGTACGGCAATTGGGGTAAAGAGGTCCAAAACACCTTGTTACTGGCATCTCTCCTTTCAATCAGCCAGTGCTGCCCACAGTCTAAGATCATTTCGGGATCTATGGTCAGCTCAATCTTTCTCTAGTGAGGCCTGTAGCTAGGGCGATCCTTTCTAGAAGAGTTGTTCTGGGTTAACTGATTAGTTTTAGTTGTCATTTTGTACATGTACATTTATATAATTAGATATTTTTGTACAAAACAGAAATACATATACAGCAATACACAATACTATTATTATTCCTATACAAAGTACACTGCACATATAAATCTAATTGTCTTAATTTAACTTAACTAAATTACGTGCTCTACATAGGAGAGCTCTTGCATTGCACTGCACCAGGGCTACATTTAGCCTCCCATAGAGGCCTACCAAGGTGTTAGCTCTGTGATAGCCCAAGCCAAAGGACAGGCGTGAGGCCAAATTGGAGAAAGCCTGCCTGGCTACAAAACACCAGTTCCATAACTTCCACAGCAAGAGGAATGCAGTTCCATCCAAAAAGTGTGACACTTGGGGTCATTAGCCTGGTGCTTCCTCTGCTCTGCCAGTCGAGCGGCTGTTCCTGCCTTCATCAAGCAACACTGGTGTGAGTTGAGATGTCACAGTTGTATCACGGCAGGGATACCACCCATCCAATTGTTCACCAAGGCATCAGCAGGGTGAGATCTAGAAAGGTCAGGGGTAAGTGTACTACCTGCTTCAACTTTCACTCCAAAGTTCGCCTTGTGGCAAAAATCTATGAACATGTCTTGCTGCTGGTTATGACGGAGTACCACGTCACCCCCTCGTCTACAAGACAATGCATGATGCCCCAATGGGTCAAAAACTATTTTAGGACAAAGTAGACATGAGGAAGCCCTTGTGGTTTCTAAACCCAGTCACCATGTAAAAGCTATACAAAGGGTCAAAATGCATTTACCCAAAGGAAGGGCAGAGATCCATGAGGTGGCCAAGGAAGCAGAGGCGAGCTTTGTTTGTTGAAGAAGCTGAGCCATACAAATTACTGAAAGCCAATCTATCCAGCTTATAGGAGAGAGATCTCTGTGAGGGAGGAGACTCGATGGCAGATACTGGTGAGATTGAATCTGAGGAAGAGGCTAAGACGTTAAAGGTATTAACTGCATGAATTAGATTATGATTATCTGCAGTGGCAAAACCAGATGAACACAAAGATGCGATAAAAGCAGCACTTGAGTGGCGTAAAAGACATCTGAGGCCAAAGCCCCCAAACCTTAGGCTTAATTGAAACTGGCACCAGGCTGCCTTGGAGAGATCTACAGAGAAGCACTTCAAACACATCAAAGTTCATTTTCGTGTTGGGGGTGTGTGGGTCTTCATTTTGAAAATGATGAGTTAAGCACTGCTATTAAATGTTGGCTTGGAATAACCCCCCTGGCATGTCACATATTGTGCCTGGGGAAGATCTTAGACCCTTTGTGCCATCACAGCACCACATGAAAACAGGGAGGAGATGTCACCACACGTCACACTGTCTGTGCAATGCAATATACAGTGCTTGCCATCGCGCCTCCTTATCTGCCTCCTTGGAAGCCGGAAGTGGCTTGGGCTCGGATGAACTCCAAACTTGTCCGGCTGATATCCTTGTGACTGCCTGTGGTATTTAAAAAGATTCAGCAGCATTTGATGTCATGGTAATTTCCCTGCTAAGTTCCAGTATTGTATCTGAAGCGAGAGTTACTGCTGGTGTGGCTGCGAGGGCAGCAGAAATGAGGAAGCATGAGGAAAATGATGCTAAATGCACTGAACTTGGCTGGATGTGTGTCCCCCTTGCTGTTGAATGTAACAGTGCTTGGGGAGTCGAAGCATGTAATGCTTTCTCTTTTTTGGTAAAGTGTGAAGCCATCATAACCAACTCTCCGAAGTCTTGTGATCTTTTTGGCAGGCTGAGTTTTATCCTGATCCAGTCCAATACAAGAGCCATTCCAGCTAGGTTGGGTCTTGTCCTAGATCGGGAGGTTGACCCAGAATGATCTGGGTTCTATTTTCAGTTTTGTTTTATCTATTTTTCATGTTTGTAAAAAATTGCATTAATAATCCATGTGTAGTTTAATAAGTAATAAATAAATAAATCATTATTATTAATATTCATATATATTGGAATTATACATGTACACTCACCAACAAGTTGACAACAAACACACAAACACACACAGACACACAAAACAAGTATGTGAACGTTCATTTTCTTGTTAGGGTGTTTGAAGATAGGAGCGGACCAGGATTGATCGAGCATTAGCTCTAACCAATAACAAGCTGAGGTGGCCATATAGCTCAGCCTACTACCTTGGACTTTGGGGTATTACCACGAATGGCTAAACTAGCAGCCACCTGTGAGAAGGCCCTCAATGTCTCTGGTCCCCAGGCCCCATAGCTCTCTTCTGCCAACGGTAATACATCGCCAGTCCAACTCAACACACTTGGATCATATTCTGTATGCTTTCTGTGCTCTGCTGGCTTTGCTGAAACACCCTGGCACATGCTAGCTTCCAACAATTGAATTAAGTGGGGATGCAATAGTAATGTCAAAGGCAGCTGCAGTCCCACAATCCCAATTGGGTACAAGGATGTCTGCTATTCGTGTCCTGGAACTGTCTTGTCTCCATCCACAGCCAACTTCTAGGTGTGCAGACAAACCAGCTCGCTGGAAGGTGCTGTAAACCACATTGTGAAGAGTGTTGTGCCTGGTTGTTACATCACCTCCTCTCTTGCATGTGACACAGTGGTAACTCAGAGGGTCATGTGCACAGTTGGGGCATAGAGGACAAACCATTGGATTTCCATCCAAATTCAATGAGGGATTGACTCCCAACCACCATTTCACTGCTGTTTGAAATTCATTCGGGTCAAGGTGCAGTCCTAAGCTGAGGGAAGGGACAACTGAAATCCACACTGATGCATATACAGACAGCAGTCTAGCCTTATCAGCAAGAAAACAAATATAAATGAGAGAGTTCTATTGCATCAGACAATAAAATAATAATTATTATCATCATAATAAACCATCACATGACCTTTCACAAAGCCAGTGTGTGCGAACAATCGTGTCTAAGCCACAAATTATGTTGTTCAAGGAAATACAAAGGTAAGGCACATGATCAAATCTTATAGTTAATAAAAACATGTTGGTAGTGTTATGAGCAAACAGAAACCTGGCAAGTGCATGTGCATTCGTCCTGATGTCAAACAACCTTGCTTTGGCCCTTTGTAACTCGTTGAGTAGTTAAAAACTAATTGGGCGTTATATTAGAACTATGTAATCTCAACCTTGCACTGATCCATGCATGGGTAAAATGCCTCAACCACAGGATACAGGATAAGACCACCTGATAATGAGAATCCTCCTTGTCCACGTTAGATCGCTTATGTGGATCATGCATATTGTCACAGCCAAATGCATGATTTCCTTGTTGGTATGGCAAGACCTTATTTACTATACTAACTGCTGCTATGTGGGTAGTTTAAAGCCGTTTGAAATATATAACTATTTCTCACATGCCGTTAATACACTTTGTATTTCAGCTTCAAAATATCATATGGACGACATTAATCATAGCATCCTTGCCAATTGCACAAGATACGTCTCATCCATCCACACCCACCCATCCACACCCACCCATCCACACCCACCCACCCACCCACCCATCCACCCACCCACCCACCCACCCACCCACCCACCCACCCACCCACCCACCCACCCACCCACCCACTCACCCACCCACCCACCCACCCACCCACCCACCCACCCACCCACCCACCCACCCACCCACCCACCCACCCACCCACCCACCCACCCACCCACCCACCCACCCACCCACCCACCCACCCACCCCACCCACCCACCCACCCTCACCAATAGCAAATAATTGCTCCATTGGTGGTGTGATGGGATACATAGTACATGCAGGATAGGCTCTCCGGCCAGACGGACAATGCATTATAGGATACATGTACATTGTCTGCAGGGCTCACTATCCTAGGATACGTGACCTCCTACTGACAATCCATCTGTATGATTTTCAGTCCACTGTAGGATTCTGTCACACCCCCACAGGACACACACATACACTCACCTCCATATGCACATGTACAAACATGTTGACACATTGGAGTTTTCTGAGCGAAGGCAAACACTGCATGCCGCAACTGCATGACTTGCATTCCATTGTTTATACATGGTAATGTTTACACTGGATCCATTATCATGGTAACTCAAGTGTACAATTCCTGTATATTGGTTGGTAGCAGCCAAACAATGTAGAACAGTTAAACAGTGCACATGACTAATCCGTCCATTAACCATTGAACTGCTATAGGCCACTAAAGTGGCCAAGTAGGATAGTATGTAGTTGACACATATGCAATTGTGCCAATACTTTTTGTACTTGCAAGGCTGCCTTGTAGTCGAATCAAAGTATAACCAATCCTGGTACGAATTATTGTCGGCTATACCATGCATGTAGTTGCAGAATCATGCAGAGCTCTAATGCATTTGAATATTGTTGCATGAAAATTTCTCGCGTCATAATAGTACACCTACATGACCTGCGAGATTATTCACAATCATTACAGCTGCTATTTTTATTATTACTTTTATATTCAAATACACTAGAGATTTGCACCTGCAGCTCTGGTTCAGTCATTAGGCCAAACAATCGTATTTAGTATTATGATGTTTGACATTTTCGTGCAACAATATACACTGTATGGTACGCCAATAACAATATGTTTAAAGATAATGCATGGATTGGACAATACGATAGCCTTGCAAGGCAAGGAATTTTGCCACATGTGTAGCAGTCTGAAGGACGTGAATATCAGCTACATATACGATTAATTGTCAATGTCTATCACGATTAGCTCACCTTAGTAGTTCAAGGGTTAATTCAAATGTCATCCAGCATTTTGTTTCTATCTGTTTCTGTTTTACAAGACTTGCATTGCCAAGCAAACCTCAATTCAATCCGTGCCCTGCAAGCGATAGCTTTTTCCCATAATCCATATTGTTTACATTGATAGCATTCCCTTTGTCAGTCATATGGCAATGACATATATCCCAGATATCATGCATTCAATAGAAAATATGGTCTCATTTTGTGGTCTTTCATTTGCACACTGCCAGAAAACTGAGCAGTACAGTCAGCACACCATTGCAGTGGGTGGGTGGGTGGGTGGGGTGGGTGGGTGGGTGGGTAGATGCATCTTACCAGTGCACACGATCACATCTTGATTCTTGTGGTCGACCCCCTCCCCTGCCCCATACCTGCAGCTGCCTATCCCATACCTGCATACAGCTGGAGTTGCACATCTCACTGAGATCAGCATAATTTGTGAAGTGCATGTTGTGTATAACATGTTTGTATAGTGCTATTAATTACTCATGTAGTGCCTTATTCTCTAGGTTCCTCACACACTCTTCTAATAACAGCAGATACATGTATGTGAACCATGGAGGGTGGTCACCAACCCTGGATCCAGGAATTTGTTATGGGGGGGGGGGGGGTGGGGGGGTGGGGGGTGGGGGGAGTCGGCAAGTTAAATGAACCAATTCATCACTCACATGCACGCATTCTGTACTAAAACACAAGGAACATCAGGACAAAAGGGTCCACTCCGCTCCTGCCCTGTCGTGCTCCACCGCTTTGTCGACATTTGTCCGTACAACTGAGACCTTTAAGTATGACGCAACACGTAATCTGTAGATCTTTGTCCGTCGCGTGCGCGTTACCAGAGGTATATCTCTGGCTTTACTCTGGAGGGAGGGCGACAATTGCTGCCAGGGGGGCGGCATTTCATTCACGATATGGAGAAGGGGGAGGGGGGGGGGGTCACATGTACCTCTGACATATGTGGATGTTGTTAAATTATTTTGTGCAAGATGGCCGTTTGCGGCCATTGTACACCTCCGTAATATTGAAATCATGATAACGTAATGCCCTAGCAACGACCTCAAGCTATATGAGAACATAATAGGTTCAGTCGCCATTTTACAGGTTATAGGCACTGTTACAGTTCTATTTATCGCCCAAATCACATGGCTTAAGGTTGTGTCTCTGTTACGAACTTCAACATCAAAGCGGTTACCTTTGGAAGGACCTTTTAACTTCGAAGTGCTATGTAAAAGAAAGGAAACATTCAGTGGGCGACCTGAATACAGGAAACTAACCAAGACAGAAGGTACTTACATGTTATAGAATAGATTTTTAGCCATATTGATTGGGCAATATACTGATACGCATGTACTAATGGATGTATAATTATAAATTTAGTGTTCGCTGGGAGAATATATAGCTGGCACACTCTGAGGCGCAATCGACAGGTTACGCTCTTTCACTATCGCGAGAAGTTGTTGTACCTTGTCATGCAGAATGGTTTGTTCTCTACAGGCTATTAAACTCCGCTCCTTTCTCCCCGAGGGGGCCAAACCCTGCCCATGGACCATGGGACAGCATGGTCCTATGCTAGCTTCAGCAGGTACATTTTTACTGATATAGAGGAGTCAGGGATGACCTCAAGTGGGCCAAAATTGTGTTGTAGCATAAATGTTCTGTTGATAGATACATGTATAAAGTGATATAAATTTTTATTCTCTCACAATTACATAGGTTGTGGATGCCATACTAAATTTCAATGATATCTCGGGTACAGAGCTGATGATAGCTGCATACTTCACTCGTGCGACTGAACTTGTGTGTGTGTGTGTGTGTGTGTGTGGTAATCACTTTTATATCTTGTTTGCAAGCTATGCAGTGGACCATTATGTACTTCAGCAGTGCTTGTGATCAGCTAAGGTGCTGGCTTAAGTTCTGCTGGCTCTAGCTTAGCCTCATCCCAGGCCGTATTTGTTATTAGAGTTACTAGTGCAAAATTTGTCGCCCATAACTTTAATATAGAATAGATCCTGGGGACGAGGCTAGCTCTAGCTGTATGTAAGAGCAGGGACACTTCGCCTCTACACACTTGAAGTCCATAAACCATTTCAGTGTGCAAGTGATACATATTAGTGTCCTGCAAGGGAGCTTTTGGCAGAGGATCATCTAGCAGACAGCCGGTCCAAGATGGCTGCATGGGCTATATTTATTCTTATCAGTTGTACATGTGGACGATGTGCATGGATCTGCATTTTAACCATAGTTGAACAGTACATCTTGATATACTTTCAGGTATGTATGCAAGTACATATCCATCTTCTGCATGTGCCATCCACTAAAAGATAATGATGGAGCTCGTGTTTTCAATTTCAACCAAAGTATCCAGCTAGCTGCTACACAATCACTATCTGCCATCAACTATCTAAAGTGCCCACTCTACCTTTGAATTCTGTACAGACCAGTCGAGCCTCCAAGCCGAAGTCTTGTCTGTGCAGAATGCATCATAACATACCTGACATTGTCGGCAAACAACACATGTCCCTGTTGTTAAGTACTCACCTTTAACCGCTTCCAGCATTAATGCTGCTCCTGACATCTTCTTGTCACTCCTAAGTGATATATTGCTTCACTGCAACTCATGCACAACAGATATTTCAGCATATAGCATGTATAAATGGTTGTAACCATTATTATCATCAACTAGCAAAATGCAGGAAGAGTGAACTAGCATTTTAAACATTATGTAATACATTGACTTAAGTCACACATTCCTGTTCTGGGAGTACTGGAGTGATGCATTAGTGAATTCATGAATAATGGGTTCTTGAGAAGAAATTAAAGTTGTAGTAACAAAGCATATCAAATGTACTTATGTGGTTACAAATGCAGCAAGCTTTTGCATGCATCACAAAGCTTCTGTGATCAACACATTTCTTACACTGTGCTTGTAAAATCTATAACTGTGTATATAAATATAATACTTCATTTCTATTCTCATTTTGAAATTCCAAAATGTTTGATTAGCCCTCTTGTTTTAACTGCATTTGTCATTAGTAGTGACTAAATACTTGAAGCATAGTAGTCTCATCATAGTCAGCAGATAGCACTGGAGAACGTTGACCACTGACATATCTTTGACAAGGTGGGCAGCATGACTAAAATCATGATCTAGTACATGGTTAAACTCCTCACAGGTTGGTCAGCCTCTATCGAGCCTTACTTGCTCATTATTTGCAAAGTATTGATATCCAAATGCTGCAGGATGGCGCAGACAGGTTGACTAATTCTCGCAAGTGAGCCCCGGTTGGGTATGATTGATTTGTTGATCGTTTGTGTCTGGGAGCACTTATAATTAACTGCTGTCAACATCTCTACACATTTGGCTGTCGTCAAAGGTGAAATAGGAGTCTTATAGCAATAATGCAAGATCCTCTACATCTGAGGAAAGGCCCCTGTTTTTCGGCTTTCTTGACCTCAGTGAGCTTCTTTCATTCTTCTACTTTACATGACCTCCTGTTGAAAAAGGGAAATCCCTGTTGATGGTGCAGCTGTGTTATGCTTATCTTTAGAACACGTGCATCAAGATGCTTAACATACTAAACCTATTGCATAACTTGGCTACAGTGTTGTACATGTATTACACATGTATGTTGGTAAGCAAGATTAATTGGTTGTAATGGTGAAAGGGCTCTCAGCACACACACACACACACAAACACACACACACACAGACATTTCATCATGATAGAGACAGGGCATGGGGAAATACTTGTGTCTTCTCAAAGCCTTGCTATCTCCCTAGTCAATCACAAACACAAGAAAAACAGTGCGCATGTAAACACTGCATATGCACACATAACACAGCAAGACTTGAGCACTTACAAACCATTTATATTAGCCTTGCTTTTGCACACCAATGTCTGAGACTACAGTTGCACCAACCATTTGGTGTATAACTCATGACAAACCATTGCTTTTAGCAATTATAAACATGTGCATTATCAATAACAGCAACATTGCTTCTGCATCTTGTGCCAGGCATCCATTATGCATGCTGTGTTGTGCAGCTGTAAGTCCTCCACTGATACATATTGCCACCTTTAAAGCTTCTTACGCTTGAGCTCTATTGGTCACATGCCACAGCATGTCTTTTCGTGTGTGCATGTTCACAGAGAAGGGGCTTGTTTGCATGTGCACTGGCAAGCATCATTATCATCATCACCTTCATCATCTATGGATTGTGGGGTGTATATCTCGGGGTTGGAAGCAGGCAATTGTTTTTTCCATTTTCAAAAAAGGTTCCCAGAAATTACCTAGTAATTATCGTCCAGTCTCTCTAACCAGTGTTTGTTGCAAAGTAATGGAGTCTATTGTTTATGATTCAATGATATCCTTTCTTCACTGTAACAACCTCATTTCTAAATATCAATTTGGTTTTCTTGCCAGGCGTACCCAATTGCTAGCCACACTTAATGAATGGAAACTGTTCACTGATAGTGGTTCTAAAAATTGATTCTGTATATATTGACTTTGCTAAAGCTTTTGATTCAATTTCCAATCGAAAACTGCTGTTCAAGGTAGAGTGCTATGGTTTGAGTCCTTCATTGGTGAGATGGTAATTTTCTTTTCTAACTGCTCGTTTTCAGCAAGTCTATTTTAGTCAGTAATTATCTTTGCCTCTACCTGCTAGTGGGGTTCCGCAAGGTTCAGTGGTTGGTCCTCTTTTGTTCCTCATATATATCAATGACCTCCCTGATTGTTTGGTACCATGCACCAGTTCAAGCTAAAATATTTGCAGATGATACTAAACTCTATGTTGCTCACTCTTCTGATTCAATTTCACCTTTGTCCCTATTATTGTCGAATTTTTGTATATGGTCTCAAAGCTGGCAGCTTAATATTGCTTTTCAGAAATGTAGTGTAATATCTTTTGGACATAACTCTGCAAACAATTCGTATTCCTTGGTTGGTGTATTTTGTGCAACTTAATTATATTCCAATCATGAAACGCGTTAGAAAATGCCGGTTGGGTTTTGCTCTGTTTAATAATAATAAAACGCACATGTTTACGGTACTAGTATACGCATGGTAATGAAAACAAAACTGCGTGCACATGTACACAACATTTATAACAATAATTATATTCTATTCTAATATAAGTTCCAATCGCATTCTTCAAGGGTGCCTTGCCACTGTGTCGATTATGTTCTCGACTGACACAGAGATGGTACGGTGGACCATCATAAGAGCCAAGCCATTTAAACGATACTCTTTCATCGTCGATCTCATGTAATTCTTTAACCTTCTGAGACCACTAAATGATCGTTCTGCTTCACAAGTTGTCAGGGGCCATACTGCCATGATGTGGAGGATTGTATAAATATTGGGAAGCTGCACCTTGCTACAAGCTTGTAGAGACAACAAGATTGTACTGGGTCGATTGGTTTCGTTAATAGTGGACCAGAAAAGCTGTGATTTATATTATTTATAACATTGCAATTTGCAAATACTAAACTGTACTTACCTGCCAAAGTTCGACCTCCTGTGGTGACTGCGGATATGGCAAATCAACCTCCATAAAATATTTGAGATCATCCTGCTTTGGATTGTTACAGCAGCAAGTGAGGGCAATATAGTGAAGCCCTTTAATGCTTGCAGTTTTAGTTCACAAAATCTGCAATTAATCATGCATATGATGGAGGTAACGAACATATTACTAAATCCATTAAAAAATTTGTACAGTGCGTAACGTGACATTTGATCTTAAACAATTTTTCCAATTCTCTTGATTTTCGTAACCTGGTGGTATGAGATATCCAAAACGGAATAAGCTTTACTAGCCATCTGGCAATAAGTAACATTGAAAATGAAATGTGTCACGTTATTTTCGGCCCCGCACTTTTTTATTTTCTATTATTGCTCCAAACACACGGTTTTTAGCCAATTTCTCCGCTGTTTCGAAACGGATTGCGCTGATCGTTGGTGCATAACTGCAGCGTTGCACCTTACACCAAATTGCGCAGTCCGATTTCGAACCCGGGACACAGTTTGAGTTCTGCTTGCCTAAGAAAGCCAATTTGAGGGTGAAAAGTGTTAGCTTAGGATTTTCTTTAGGCGCGGTTTATCGTGCATAAAAGTGAGCATGTAGTAGGCAGCCAAATTGTACCTTTATCTGAAGCAGGTCTGTCACGCGCAATTTTGTCCTATCCCAAAATTGTCCTAGGACCGTTTCAGGCTGCCTGAAATAGTCCGGCGGACAAAACCAGGCAATGCTTGAAACTGTCCAAGGACCAAAAGTGGCTGCCTAATTTGGTCCTATTCTGCGCAAATTGGTCCTACCCCCAAAATTATCCCTGGACAAGCAATGTGTTTGCTGCGATTACCTGTCCAGGTTGCCCTATTGCTTCGTTGACATACACATGGAAGAAATAATACCGTAGTTATTGGTTCAGAAGTCGAATGATCGCTTGGAGAAGCGTGATAACAGATTATCTCTGCATGGTTTCATAGCGTATCGCGTCGTACGAGTTTTCAGGCGTCAATATGGATAGATAGTCTGTGCCACCAAATAAGGAACTCCCGAAAACCGCGCTTCGCGCGGGAGGGGGTACCTTCCCCTTTCGTAACCCCCCCCCCCCCCTCCCCCCATTTATTGTTTGCATGTCCGACCCACCCCCCATTTTACATCACCTTCCGCCGCCCCTGCGGCATGCATGGTCAAAGACTATTGGATTGTTCAAAATCGTGCCAGTTAGTTGTGGAATAAATAAATTGGCTTTATAATGTCATGCTAAAATTGACTTCAGTATAATACATCAATTCCACTACGTCATCTTTTTGACAGGTTCAAAATGATTATGCACATTGGTAATGTAGATACACTCTTCTTGATGTGTGTCGCTCTTTGCTTCATGTGGAGAATATTGCACCCACTCAAAAATCTTTCCAGTATAGGCAAACACACATATTGCTGTGTTCAGCAAGCAGGAAGTTGCAGTGATTTCGATTTCTGTAGCCCATTCAGGTGACTGCATCTTTGAATGTGTAATATATGATTGCATTGACATGTTTGGGGGAAGAAGGATTGATAGCTTGTCATTTGATGAATTGTGAGCCATGTATGTTGTTACTAGTAATCTCAATTCTTCATGGTAGTCTTGTGATCCAGTGATGATGAATGAAATGCACCGAAAAAAGCAATTTCCATTGGCAAATATTCTTCCAGTTCTAATGGGTCTTTGAGAAATCCCGATCATTTCATTACGTGCTGCACCATGATGAGGGTTATTCCCATAATGAAAATTCAATCCAAGTGAGTTACACCTGGAAATTTGCCAATCTCTACATACTGGGTTGTATGTGATTGCATCCACACTGTATTTGAAATGTGAGGAATCAATGCAAGGATCAGTTAACATTGTCACTCTAAACTCCGCCTCATCACAGCACAAGTGCCTTTTATCATGAACCCACTCACAGAATTTATCCAGATGTGTTGAAGACATCATAAAATATCGCCTTCCAAGCAATTGAACTCTGCGTAGAATTACCTTACTTGCTCTACACCAAACTTGAAGCAGTTCCACAGCTTCAACAATGCTGTATTCTTTATCCACATATGCATACACTTTGCTTCTAAACTCATCAAACTCCCCGTGCAATTCTTCATTAACGATCACAAAGTCACCTCCTGAAACATCTCTCAGTGGAGTACTGTCATTCAAACTTCTGTACTCTAGCCATAAGCAAACTGTGATGTCCTTGCTCAATGCATATTCACCCTCCTTCAGTCTCAATGATGTTTCCTGTGTGAAATTGTATATAAAATTCAACTGCATGCAATTTGTATTCATTGACACTTACATCAAATTCTTCATCATCTTCTGCAGCTTTGTATGAAGTACACAGGCTCCTGTCCTCCACAAACGCATAAAGTGAGAAGAATGAAGTTGTTCCCAAAGTATGCTACAGTCTATTTCTTCCATTTGAAGCACACCTGAGCATTCTGTTTTATTATCATTGCAAGAAAGAGGAACCTGAATAATGTTTGATGGACAGCCAGAAGCTGAAGATATAGTTGAACTTATCACTTTTGACAAATGTGATGAAGACTGATGAGGACTCTTAGGTAAGGACTGACTGGAGTTAATTGTTGACAGTTGACTGGAATGCTGTGGTGTAGACTGACTGGAATGCTGTGGTATAGACTGATGTGGTGTAGACTGACTGGAATGCTGTGGTGTAGACTGACTGGAATGCTGTGGTGTAGACTGACTGGAGTGAATGAGCAGAGGTTGACTGGAATGCTGTGGCGTAGACTGACTGGAGTGAATGGGCGAAGGCTGACTGGAATGTTGGGATGAGAACTGATTCAAGTGATGGGGTGAGGAATGACCTGAGTGACTGGGTGTGGACTGACTGGAATGGCGAGGCGACAATGGTGATGAGGACTGACTGAGATCCTGAGAGTTACTCATATGTTCTTGGGAATGGAATGCCTTCAAATGTGCTCCATTCACTCGCTTGACACAGTCAGAAGGATTTGCAACAGACTGCAAAGAGTAAAACCCCTTGCTGAGCTTTTGAGTTATGATGTATGGTCCTAACCATCGAGGATCCAGTTTCCCCCCCTTTTCTTTTTTTACGATAGAAATCCTTTTAAAATACCTGCACACCAACATCAAATAATTTGGCTCTTGTATGCTGCATCATATGCTGCTTTTGCTTTGCCTAGAATCATAAGTACGTTTATTAATTAAATAATAGAGGTGTTACATTTACTGTATACCTGTGCAGCGAGGATGTTGCGCTTCACATCCTTTAAAATTTCTTGTCTTTCTTTGGCTACCTGTGCCATCTGGTTGGATGTATTTGGTGCATGAGCAAGTCTGAAAGAAAAGGGAAATAAAAATACTACACCATGCAATAAAAATGTGAACAATACTTGTACCTGGAATCGTAATTGCTTGGAATAGGCCTTAGATCTGCTTCAACCGGTAGTCTAGCTTTTCTGCCAAACATAACTTCAAATGGAGAGTATGTAGTTGATTCATGAGTTGAGGTATTGTATGCAAAAACTGCAGAATCAATAAACTCATCCCACATCTCCTTATGTTCCATTACTGCTTTTGAAAGCATACTCTGCAGAGTTTGATTGTACCTTTCATCAAGGCCATTGGACTGTTCAAAAACATTTTTGTAAGATCAAATGAAATAAACATCATGAGATTGTACCTGTGGATGGTAAGGAGTAATGAATGAGTGCCTTATTCCCAACTTCTTCAGCATAGCAGCGTTCAATTTGTTTCTGAACTCTGAACCATTGTCAGTTGTCAGTACATTGGCAATCCCATCTGCATGAATATCTACACAATGAGAATGATACATTAATTAACCCATATAAACATAATTCAGTGCACCTTGTACAGTGCACTTGCTACTCGATGCGCTTCTTTAGTCGGAACTGCAACTGCTTCAACCCATTTTGAGAACTGATCACTCAATGTGAGGATGTACCTATAAAAGTTCAGAAGTAAATGATTTAATATATTAGCATGCGGAATCTTTGGATGCAAATCATTAAAAATGCAGACATTAAGCACAAACTATCAAAATACATACATGTACATTCAACTGATTTTAAACCCAAGCATGCACACAAAGGTGTTCATTTTGAGAGTCGATGGACTGACCTTTTTCCTGATGTTGAAATGGGTGAAATAGGTCCAACAAAGTCTATTGACACATGATGCCATGTTGTGACTACAGGAATCGGATGAAGCTCAGTTGAACCAACAGCCAACTTAGCAGAGTTTCTTTGGCAAACTTCACAAGATTTTACCTGTAAAAAACGCATATCATGTAAAAACATTCTTTTATAACTTTTCATAATTACTAGTTGAATAACTTCAGTATTAAGCCCCTTCCATGTGAAACGTTCCCTAATTCGCTTGATCGTCCGCTTAATCCCAAAGTGGCCAGAGGTAGGGTCAGAATGGCATGAATGGAGGATCCTCTGTTTTTCAAATGCTTCAGAAATGAGCCTCACAACCTACATGTATTTGAGTAAATACAACAATGCTCTTAAACAATGCAACAACAATTCACAGCTAGAAACAGTTGGCATTACAAAAAAAGTCAAAAAGGCTGTGGTCAATCTTGAAGACTACATGTACATGTATCCAAGGTTAATCACTGTTTCCAAGCGGTTATTTTTCCCTGATAAAGGCTGAAATACATACATGTATACGTAAATCGCTCACAAAATGCTAAGCTGCTATAGCGACCTGCACAATTTTACGAAATGAAACATGCAGGCATGCAGTGCTTTTATAGAAGTTCACAGTGCTTACCAGCACATGTTGCACTCGCGCTTATCTATGAAATCATAATCGAGATCTAACTCGCAATCGAGTTGTGGAAGTACATGTATGTGTCAGAGTTATGCTGTAGAAACAAATCAAATTTGAAGTAAAAAATCATGAGCATATGCAATCGCCTTGATTGGTTGTGCGCTAGGCCTATTTCACCACCAAATCAACCAGCTCTATTGATTGCAAGCCATACACGACACGCTCACCTTAGTCTTTCCGTTCATTTTTCGTTCCTTCCACACCTCTCCATTTTGCAAAATGATTGACTTCGCTTGTCTTCGTATTGTTCTTTTCTTGTTTTGAGGACAGTCCTTAGGATACTTGCCAGTCAGCTTGTAATTGCAGGCTAGTTCAAAAATGTCGTCGTCAGGTCTGTCTCAGATTCAGAAGACATTTCAAAACGCTAGTAACTTCAAAACGCCTGGGACAAAAAAATGCCACGTGGGACCAAATTGAGCATCCAAAATTATCCGGTCAGACAATTTTGAGCAGCGTGTTCTGTCCGGCCGGACAAAAATTAGACGCGGACCAAAATATTCGTGACAGGTCTAGTTGTAGCATTTTAAAATCGTTTTTGCCCTCTAACAGACACTTCAAGTCGGAAGGTTGAAAAACAGCGGACATTTTGAAATGAATATCATTTTATAAATGACGTCATTGCTAAACATGACTGAAAGAGGGTGTGCTGATCAGAGCAATAACGGTTGATAATAATACAAACAAAATTTTAAGTGCCTTTAATGTTAACTAACTAAAGTCAACAACAATAATATCAATTAACATGAACAAATAATTGGCAACAACCTGTGATGTAATGGTTGTATTTTAGTAGACAATGAAGTCATAAACTATGATGTCAATCAATTATTTCAATTGCTACATGTTTGTTATTAATAAATTCAAATCATCATATCAAACTTGATAACCTCACACAATCAAGAGACTTTGTAATTGTATAACTCATTATTGAAGTTGTATTTGTTGATCAGTGTTTACATTTTTGTTTCTCTAATTAAGAAATGAGTATAATTGCCATTTGTAAACAAACTTGATAATCTATTAAACATAAAATGATATTTAACTTTAATAACTCGGTATTTAAATTAGTTAATTGAAATTTAATCAACCCAAACCAGATAAATTGACCATAGGTTAGTTGAAAGTAGTTATTAAAATAAAATATTATTATTCGCTAACTTGAATATTGATAATTACAGAGGGTCTGGATAAATTTATATTTGAATTAATGTACTCAATCGTTTTAGATGTTTGCACCTGTACTATTTGCTTAATCAGAGCCATCTAAAAGCAAAATATCAACTAACTAACTGACTTCACTATCAGCCTATAACCTTTTATCTCCTTGGATGCCATGCTAGTTCATATATTATGCATGCATATACATGTACACACAATTGCTATGAATTCTACATGACAGTGTAAGTAAGAAATGCGTGGATTGCAACTTCATGATATCAATGGAATTGCTTGCTGCACTTGTGACCTTCTAAGTACATGACATGGTTCGTTACTTTACAACTGTAATAACTATATTTCTTCTGAAGAACTGATGAATTCACTAATCCTATTTACTCCCTGACAGGAGTGCGTAGATATAAGATAATATGCAATATTCATTAAAGTGTAATACCTTACCACAGCTAGAATGTCCCTACCTGCTATTTGACTGCATGAATAGCATTCACATCATGTACCTGCTACCTTTCTATGTCTTATTATAGCAATGCAACTGCACTATAGACTAACATCAATGACAGCTGCAAGTGTAAAACCAATCTTTTGTGCAAACCATTGATGGGGTTATGCAAAATGCATCATTTACCTGACGCAGCAATGTGCTATAGTCTTTTCGAGGCCACCATTTTATTATTCTCCCTTAGTTTGGCTTATACAGAGAGTAGTTGCAAGGGGAAATGAGTGTTTCGAATGTGCCATGAATAGTGCTTTATAGTCTCAACCTTATATTGACAGTTCCATATTAATCACTATAGACATTTAGATCACAAGTTAGGTTCGTCCCCAGGCCCTATTTTTATATTGCCTGATAATTGCCTCCACAAGCAGAAGGTAGCTGGAATATCACGTGCACGGTCAACTCCAATAGATACCCCTCCCTCCCATGCATCCTCTCCCTCCCATGCATCCCCTCCCTCCCATGCATCCCCTCCCTCCCATGCATCCTCTCCCTCCCATGCATCCCCTCCCTCCCATGCATCCCCTCCTTCCCACGCATCCCCTCCCTCCCACGCATCCCCTCCCTCCCCTCCCTCCCCTCCCTCCCATGCATCCCCTCCCTCCCATGCATCCCCTCCCTCCCATGCATCCTCTCCCTCCCCTCCCTCCCCTCCCTCCCATGCATCCCCTCCCTCCCACGCATCCCCTCCCTCCCACGCATCCCCTCCTCCCCTCCCTCCCATGCATCCCTCCCTCCCATGCATCCCCTCCCTCCCATGCACCCCTCCCTCCCATGCATCCCCTCCCTCCCATGCATCCCCTCCCTCCCATGCACCCCCTCCCTCCCCTCCCTCCCCTCCCTCCCACGCATCCCCTCCCTCCCACGCATCCCCTCCCTCCCATGCATCCCCTCCTTCCCATGCATCCCCTCCCTCCCACGCATCCCCTCCCTCCCCTCCCTCCCATGCATCCCCTCCCTCCCGCATCCCCTCCCTCCCCTCCCTCCCATGCATCCCCTCCCTCCCCTCCCTCCCATGCATCCCCTCCTTCCCGCATCCCCTCCCTCCCCGCATCCCCTCCCTCCCCTCCCTCCCCTCCCTCCCATGCCTCCCCCCCCTCCCTCATCCCCTCCCTCCCATGCTCCTCCTCCCTCCCCTCCCTCCCCTCCCTCCCTGCTCCCCTCCCTCCCCCGCATCCCCTCCCTCCCACGCATCCCCTCCCTCCCTGCATCCCCTCCCTCCCTTTCATCCCCTCCCTCCCCTCCCTCCCATGCATCCCCTCCCTCCCATGCACCCCCCTCCCTCCCCATGCATCCCCTCCCTCCCATGCATCCCCTCCCTCCCATGCACCCCCTCCCTCCCCTCCCTCCCCTCCCTCCCACGCATCCCCTCCCTCCCCCTCCCCTCCCTCCATTCATCCCCCTCCCTCCCATGCATCCCCTCCCTCCCTCCCTCCACGCATCCCCTCACCTCCCTCCCTCCCTCCCACCGCATCCCTCCCTCCCATGCATCCCCTCCTCCCTCCCCTCCCTCCCATGCATCCCTCCCTCCCATGCATCCCCTCCCTCCCCTCCCTCCCCCCATCCCCTCCCTCCCCTCCCTCCCCCTCCGCCCTCCCTCCCTTTCCTCCCCTCCCTCCCACTCCTCCCCTCCCTCCCCTCCCTCCCCTCCCTCCCACGCCTCCCTCCCTCCCTTTCTCTCCTCCTCCCACCTCCTCCCCTCCCTCCCCTCCCCTCCCCCGCTCCCCTCCCTCCCTTTCATCCCCTCCCTCCCACTCATCCCTCCCTCCCATTCATCCCCTCCCTCCCTTCCCCCCTCCCTCCCATTCCTCCCCTCCCCTCCCCTCCTCCCCTTCCCCTCCGCCCCTCCCTCCCCTCCCTCCCCTTATCCCCTCCCTCGCCCATCCTC
Source organism: Ephydatia muelleri (assembly GCA_013339895.1). Taxonomy (NCBI): domain Eukaryota; kingdom Metazoa; phylum Porifera; class Demospongiae; order Spongillida; family Spongillidae; genus Ephydatia; species Ephydatia muelleri. The sequence continues at coordinate 10,938,611 of JABACO010000004.1, read as the reverse complement.
CCCTCCCTCCCTCACTCCCCTCCCTCCCCTCCCTCCCCTCCCCCCCTCCCCTCCCTCCCCCCCCCTCACTCCCCAACCATCCCCCTCCCCTCCCTCCCATGCATCCCCTCCCAAAATGCCAGCCAACCTCTCTTAAATGAGGAATTGTGACGTATATTAAAATCAATTGCTTAGTCAGAGTGCGCGCAAGCAAAAGAATCTGCACGGCAAGCTCCACATGTATTATTCATCTAAACACGGGAGTGTGCTTGCCGTCGTTCTCAATGCTGTAGGCGGACAATGCCACGCATAGTGGATAGTGTTCTGAAGGAAATTAACGTCAGGGCTGCTGAATGGCAGGCCAGGGTCCTGGCCTGACTGCCTGGCATGACAGGGCTGGCCTGGGAGGCCAACAAATTAGTATTATGTGTCAATTACTATGACGTAAATTGACTGTCGCGTTGTCGACGTGCATTTCACCTCCATCGATTTCTCTTGACTTCTGCTCGGCCGCCCAAGCCTGTTTCCAACCCGGATCTGTCCGAATACAATCCCAAGGGCTTGTGCGATTCTCGCTTTGCGAAGGGTAGCTGTAGCATAAACCATAGATTGATGACCACTCTACATGTATGTATGCATAAAACTGCTAGATCAGTGGTCTGGCAGTCCCATTTCAAAGGGCCATGCATTCAAAGAAAACGGGTACGCGGATGAAGCATGATGTCATTATTGCTCAGTGACACTTCACTCTTTCTTTTCACATTGAACGGACAGTATACTCTCAATATCTACACTCACATACATGTAGCATTACAACCACTAATATGATGTGCAGGAAAGGTCTAGAAGGCATGAGTCCCATTTTGGGCTACGACCCGTTAAAGAGGCGAGTAGGTGGGGGAGGGTTGTGGGGTGGGGGAGGGGTGTGGGGTGGGGAGGGTGTGGGGTGTGTGTGTGTGTGGGGTGTGTGGGGGGGTTGGTTATAAAACTAACCGCAACTTTAATTCAGAGTAGTACACACATCCGCCCCAGTTTTCAATAACGGAAACACAGCGCCAATTAATTAAAACATGAGGGTCGTTGTGGCGTACTGCCTCTCCTCTCTCCTGCTGTTGATCGCGATTGGCTGTCATGGTGACGTGGCCCCCAAATCCGAAACGTTTTACCTCCTCTCTCTACTCTCCTATCCTGATCCCAGCGGCGATCCCTCGTTGCGGCGATCGCTTACGAATGGCATTCCCGGCGCCAAGCTTGCAGTACAGGAAATTAACAATCGTACAGACATCCTAACCAACTACAAACTGGAACTCATCGAAGCTGTGACGACGGCTGCAACATCAACGGGAAGTCCATTATCAGTCTGATCAACAACCTCTACTACGAAGGTAAACACATTGTTGGCATAATCGGACCAGAGTGTTCCGATTCAACGAAAGCAGTGGCTTCGCTCACGGGAAAGTCAGAAATAGCATTAATTAACGTACCTTGGTTCTGCTCCGGAGCTTGGCAAACGCGTCTTATACCCGTACAGCTTTGGAATCAACCCTCCTTCGTCCATTGAGATAGACGCGGTAGTGGCTTTGTTCATGCGCAACAACTGGACTCGCGCAGCAGTGCTGTACAACCCGGATATGCTGGGTGGATTACAATTCCTTTCGTTTGTTTGAAAATAAAATAAATGGAAAGGCAGACCTGTCCTTCGTCTCTCCCGCTAATCCAGACTATCTCCCATTCGTGGCTCTGAAGAGTACCTTCGTACGAGTGATCGTATCCTTCCTTCGCGATGAAACACTTGGTAGAACCCTCTGCGTGGCTTACCGTATGGGCATGACGTATCCGAAGTATCAATGGTTGCTTTTTGGCAGCTACCCAACATTCCCCAGGCGTTTTGTGTACAACTCAACCATGTACTCTTGTAACGAGACTGATGAGGACAAGGGCCTGAACGTCTTTTATTTCCAGAGCAATGCTTATCAACAGTACGATGTACATGTAATCACATACACCAAGCTCGGTAAGGACTCTGTAACGAATATGGTGTGCGCACAAGATATGACTGCTAGAGATTGCCTTGCCCTCTTTGATGCTGTGTGGGCGTATGCCGTGGCTTTAAACAATCGATCGATGCACTAGAGGAGATAGGTATTACCCTTTCAAATTACACATTTGGAGAAGGAAAATGCACCCAAAAAATTCAGGATCAGATGTATATGCTAAATTTCAGTGGTGTTGTAGGAAATACCATTCAATTCGATCGACAAAATGGATACATCTCATCAGCAGCTTCATACAACATAAAAGTAAATTCAACTGACGATTTTATAGGAATGTACACAATCCTTGATGGGATAATCATGTATCCAGAAGCTACTGTAGTTTTTGTGGCAACAGACTTTGATGAGACACACATATTGGTATCTCTCCCTCTGGCGGTGGTTATCATTATGGTGGATGTGATAGGTGTCCTTCTCGTGTTAGGGATACATGTCATGAACACTGTGTACAGGAATCACAAATCCATCAAGTCCTCAAGTTCATGACTCTACCATTTTGCTTACATTGGGTGCTACCTGATCCTACTGGCCACACTGCTGCACACAATTACTGAGACATTCCCTTTCAGTATGCAGTCCAAGTCATTATTATGCAATGCCTTTCCATGGTCCCTGATAATAGGGCTCACTCTTCTCTATGGATGGAGCAGTAACTGCAAAGACTTGGAGGGTATGTTACATTTTTAAGAGCTCACAGAATTTAAACTGAGAGTGGTTACAATGTTGTGATGAGTGACAGTGTGCTGGCTGTTTTAATTGTGATTTTGGTTGTCATAGTTGCTGGATTTTGTACAGCCTGGATTGTCCATGATCCCTATGTACGAACTAGTACGAAAAGATTTGTGCCATCAGGGGACACTTTGTCATCCACTATTGAGGAATATTGTTCTTGCAAGTACCAAGTGCAGTGGATTGCATCAATCTTTGTCTTTGAGATTATTTTCATTGTGTTGCTAGTTAATTATTTTGCAATTTCCACAAGAGCAATCAAGAAAAAGGAATTTCAGACACAAAGCATCATAGTGTTTGTGTACTTGCTCACTCTAACCACTGTAGTTGGAGGAGTGATCTACTTGATCAACGAGTCAAATCACTTTATGATTTTCAAATCATTTGTCACTTACATTATGTTACAGAATGTTTACAGACTGTAACATAATGTAAACATTCTGTAACAGAATGTAAGTGACAAATCATTTGAAAATCATAAAGTGATTCGACGCGTTTTTTTCCTGTGTACGATGTTTGCTGAAACCCCAAAATATAATACCCACTAAAATCTAAATGTAACAGCTCAAAGTAATGTATGCACAGTTTGACAGCAGTACGCGCATATGTCAACGTCTGCGTCCTCTAGTGAATTGTGGTGCCGTAAGCTATATTTAATTCTAGATCGTTTCCGCGAAAAAGGACCTAGCAAATGTTTTTTTTTTCTTCAAATTTCAAGTTTTCCTACAATTAATAAAACAAAAGCAAGATGACAAGCCATGTATGAGCCATATCTGGATATAACACAACGACTTTTCCGATCCAGTAGGCAAGGGTATAAAAGCGCTATAGCTGCATGGTTGAACACTTGTGCAGCCAAGTCTTTGGGATGCGCGAACAATAACGCTCCACACCTGCTAAGTTACTTTGAGTGTAATTGCATTCCATAGAAGTATAATTGGAACGCGCTCATTATTGGTATGGAATGCAAATACACTCAAAGTAACTTAGCGACTGTGATGTTAGCAACGGCTGCAATCTGTTTGGTTCTCCAAAATGAGCAAAAAAGTTCTTCTGCAGTGGGAATATGACACCAGTAGAGGTGCCAGTGGTCTCGATCTATTGGGCCAGACCCACTTTCCAAGTAGTGGTGATGTAATCCATTCGCAGCTGTTGGGAATCAGGGACTGGGTACGAGACTATGTTGTTTGTGACAAAATAAAATAGCACTTCTAACAGTCAAATGACATTGCAGTTGCAGGACAAATGTCACCAAACTGATAGACAGGTTGTACACTTACTGGTGCATAGAGTGGGCGTGGTCCAGCCTGTCAGACCAGCTGGTCTTTGGCAGCCCTGCATGATTAACGGCACGTGATTGGGCAATTCTTTAGGTATTATGAAAGAACCGCCAAACTTCAACCACATCGCTGTGCTGGGGCTATTCATGCCATGCCATACAGGTGATACAGCCCGCGATAACAAGGCACCTCAATTCAGGATTAGCTGCATGACAGTGGGAATGTATACTCATGCACTATGATTAATTCTGTCGTAAATACCAGAGAGCTACCCCCCATCTACAGTATACTGTACTCACATAGCTTTACTACAACTGCATGACTCAAATATGTGTAATTTAAAAATAAGACGAGGAAAGAGCTAGAAGTCCCTTTTTTGGGCTATGACCGGTTAAAGAGGCGGAGGTGGAGGGAGGGGGGGGGGGGGGGAGGGGTATAAAACATGCCTTGACTCGAATACGGTGTACAAAGTACACATACACATATCCTACACAGCTACTCTATTCCCTGATCATACAATGCCTGCATACATCCATCCTACCCTATCATACATGCAACTCACGTGCCTGCAGGCACACATACACAAATGCACGTTAGGCCCTCGGGCATTCATTCTATAGCACATGAGGTATTTAAGGGATTAGCACAATTATTGTTTTATCCGAGCCATTTCTCAATAATTAACGGTAGACTGTGCCAATTCATTAAACATGAGGGTCGCTGTGGCGTACTGCCTCTCTTCTCTCCTGCTGTTGATCGCGATCGGCTGTCGTGGTGACGTGGCGTCCAAATCCGAAACGTTGTACCTCCTCTCTCTACTCTCCTATCCCGATCCCAGCGGCGATCCCTCGTTGCGGCCGTCGCTTACGAATGGAAAGGATATCATTCCCGGCGCCAAGCTTGCGATACAAGAAATAAACAATCGTACGGACATCCTAACCAACTACAAACTGGAACTCATCGTAGCTGACGACGGCTGCAACATCAACTGGAAGTCCATTATCAGTCTGATCAACAACCTCTACTACGAAGGTAAACACATTGTTGGCATAATCGGGCCACAGTGTTCCGATTCGGCGAAAGCAGTGGCTTCGCTCACTGGAAGGTCGGAAATAGCTTTGATTAACGTTCACCTTGGTTCCGCTCCAGAGCTTGGGAATCGCTCTATGTACCCGTATAGCTTTGGAATGATCCCTTCAACTTCCAACCAGATCGATGCGCTGGTGGCTTTGTTCGTGCGCAACAACTGGACTCGCGCAGCAGTGCTGTACAACCCGGATATGCTGGTGGATTACAATTCCTTTCGTTTATTCCAAAATACAATAAATGGAAAAGCAGAACTGTCTTTCGTCTCTCTCGCTAATCCAGACTATCTCCCATTGGTAGCTCTGAAGAATACCTTCGTACGGGTGATCGTATCCTTCCTTCGTGGTGAAACACTTGGCAAAGCCCTCTGCGTGGCTTACCGTATGGGCATGACCTATCCGAATTATCAATGGTTACTTCTCGGGAGCTCCCCAACATTCCCAGTGTCTTTTGCATACAATTCAACCATGTACTCATGTAACAAGACTGATGCGGACAAGGCACTGAACCAAACCCTGCAATTCCGGAGCTATGCTTATCAACAATACGACGCAACCAGGTACACGCAGCTTTCTGCTGACTATGTACAAAATGTGGTGTGTGCGAAAAATGTAATTAATTGTGTTGCCATCTTTGATGCTGTGTGGGCTTATGCCGTGGCCTTAAACAATTCGATCTATCCACTATGGGAGATAGGTCTTACCCTATCAAATTACACGTTTGGAAAGGAAAAATACACCCAAATGATTCAGCGCCAGATATATGGACTGAATTGTAGTGGAGTGTCAGGAAATACCATTCGATTCGATCCATCTAATGGATACATCTCATCAGTACATACTTATGTGCTCAATATTAAATGGGAGATTGTAGCCACATACACAATCTTTGATGGGTTTCAATTTGACCCAAATACTGCGGTAGACTTCGTGGCAACAGTCTTTGATGAGACGCACATATTGGTATCTCTCCCTCTGGCTGTGGCTGTCATTGTGGTGGATGTGATAGGTGTCCTTCTGGTGTTAGGGATACACGTCATGAACACAGTGTACAGGAATCACAAAGCCATCAAGGCCTCAAGTTCACGACTGAACCATTTCGCTTACATTGGGTGCTACCTGATCCTACTGGCCATACTGCTGTACACAATTACTGAGACATTCCCTGTCAGTATGCAGTCCAAGTCAATACTATGCAATGGCTTTCCATGGTCCCTAATAATGGGGCTCTCTCTTGTGTTTGAAGCGGTAACTGCAAAGACTTTGAGGTTAAATTACATTGTCAAAAGCTCGCAAAAATTAAGAAGTGGCTACAATGCTGTAATGAGTGACAATGTGCTGGCTGTTTTAATTGTGATTTTGGTTGGAATAGTTGCTGGATTTTGTACAGCTTGGACTCTATATGATCCCTACATGCGAGCTGTAACTAAAAATCTTTTGCCATCAGGGGACAGTTTGACAGTCACTATTGATGAGTTTTGCTTGTGTAAATACCAAGTGCAGTGGATTGCATTGATCATTGCATTTGAGTCTATTTTCATTGTGTTACTGGTCTATTTTGCAATTTCCACAAGAACCATCAAGAAAAAGGAGTTTCAGACTCGAAGCATCCTTGTTTTAGTGTACCTGCTGACTCTAACGACTCTAGTTGGAGGAGTTATCTACTTGATTGCAGAGTTAGTTGAAGCAGGAGTCAATACATCCTACGGAATACTCGCCTCTTTACTAACAGTTGCGGTATATCTATGCATAGTGCTATTTTTCACACCTCCTATTCTGCTTGTGATCAATGGTTTTCTTCATCCTTATCGTCAAAGACTTACATCCCGGCAATTGACTATCCGCACTCTTATTAGAATTGAAACTGCAGGATCTCAATTGTAGCACAGTATTTAGGCCGAACCGGCTTATTGTGTTATGCATTAAGTGTATGCATCATGATGTTTTTTTAAAAATGGAAATACTTTGCACACTTGAAAGCTGAACAATATTCACTGTAACAAATTGGAATGCCAAACAGCTCAATTTATCAACTATAAATGCAACACACCTCCTCACACACCTCTTCACACACCACTGCACTCACTGCACACAAGCACACACTACACCCTACAGACGCAGCAAAGATACACCTCTTCACTCACTACACACAACACACACCTCTTCACTCACCTTTTCACACACCACTACACTCGCTGCACACACACACGCTACACCCTACGACACAACAAAGACACACCTCTTTATCTTTACTCACAACACACATTACAGACTCACCTCTTCACTCAATACACATGCACCTCTTCTCAAACCACTACACTCAAGCACACACTACACCTTACAGGCACAACAAAGACACATTTCTTCACTCACTATACATTAGGCATGTACAAAGTGTCGTGCGATACGTATACCGCGTCATCAATGTCCGAAATTCCTGTCAAATTAACGTTACATCTATCATCATAGTCATTTATACTTTAGTATCGTGAAGAGAAGTGGTTTGACCTCGCTATTACTTGTGTGTCTCTTGTATGCATGTGCCAACCACTATGTCTACCTATAGTAATAATAGCAACAAGTATTCCCTACCCTACGAATCTTGTGTACTTCAAATGAATATAGCTGCCACAAATATACTATGTTGTGTGCATGTGAAGAGTCGCAATTAGCTGTGTTGTATTCAATGTGATGTTACATTGTTACCTTCACACAGCTGTTTGAAGTAGATTTGATGAGCAAGCGGACGTATGCAGTTTCCTCATGTCAAATACAATTAGACACGGTAAAATATTTCACAAAGGATGCATACTACTAATAAGTCATGAAAACAACATATAAAGAAATATGCCCAACATTTGCCTCCACATAAACTCGCCTAAATCATTGTGGAATAATTTCCTGTGCGTTCCATATCGTTGTTCGTGATGTAAATTACATCACGAACAACGATACGATACGATAAGGGAATTATTCGACATTATGTTGCTACGCCTTTTGCCACACATTTCAATGTGGTTGGTACACGCGCCAGTTATAGAGTCGACGAAGTTGTAAGTATGGTTGGCTGTTAAGGTAACTTTGCGTGCCTAGCGTATTTTAAGCAGCTAGAGATCCTGGCACGATATGCTGCATGGTGAATTATACATGTAGGTAGAAGCGTCGCGACGGTCTACGGGAGCCATAAAACCTACTTTGTCTACCACATCGTAGCCTCCAAAAAACCCATGCACTGTTCGTTTACTCGATTTTACTTCTGCACACTAGTAAACATTCGTCGATTTTTACTCTAGGACTGGACCGCCTACCGCAACAGGGTTTCGCAGCCACACTTACAACTTACTAGTAGTCAACCACAGGAAAAGCCATCACATAGAGCGCAGAATGTTTCAAATATATATAGACAGGTGCAATTTGATAGACAGTTGGCTATCATTATGTTTCTAACTTTAATAAAAGCAAATGCCACAGCTATCCTCCGAAGGGTATTAAACCGAACCAATTGTAGTTGTTCGAAGTTTAATGTAGTTGGACAGTAGGTTTCCTTTTAGATACTATGAACATATACACGTACAACAATATAATTGAAATGGAGGGGGGGGGGGGGGGAGGGGGGGGGGGGAGGAACTACATAAGTGCCGATCAGGCAATCGTATGTGTGTGTATTCAAACTGCTTATTCTCTGTCTACTGCGTACTTCGAATGAATATACAGTGTAGCTGCCAGTATGCACAATGAGTCGCAATTAGATGTGTTGTTTTCAATGTGATGTGAAACACATACATCCTACACGGTTGTATGCGGCTGGAAACTGGGTGTACAATTAGACAATTTACGGTATCAATCTATTATTCTGAAGTGACGCCTCATTATAGCCACCCAATATTTCAAAGCTTACCATGACTCACCAGAAGCTGCAAATCAAAATATGAAATCAAATTCACGCACTGTACTTAAGTTTCTAGCATGCCCACCCTATACGCATAGTCTACATGACACATACAGTAAACAAAACGCGCAGGCCGTTTTTGTAAGGTCACGCGGCACGTATTTTGAAGGGGCCATTACAAAGTAAGACGACGTTAACTTCAGGAACAAAATTGGAAGGTAAGCATACTACGGTAGTGATCGGGAGTCATGTGGCAATACGTATATACGAGCCTGAAGTGGTGACACATTTTCTTTCACCACGAACCAGCGGACACAGCAATTCGGCCGTCCGCACGCGGGTGATTACAAACTACGTATTCAGTCATGCATCCGTGCATATCACAAAGCGTGCACTCACGATTAACGTAGTCCCATTATTTCACCGCCCAATCCTGTACGGGAATACATACGGCCATTTAACCCTCTCCTCACGTGTGATTGAATTTGAATTCGAATACCTCTTTTAAGTTTACAACACGCCGAGGCTACAGCTGCAGTAGAGGACAGGTCCCACGAATTTTTAATTAAGGTATGTGAGGTCAAAAAAAGCTAGTTTTCTAATGCCTGAAACCGAAAACAATGTGCACTCGTTGTCGCTCAGGGGTCAGAACAAAGCTATAGCTAGTTGTATGTACTCACATTGGTCTGAGGCCTCACCACAGTGGTCTTCTTAGGGTGATGTGATTCGGAAGGGTGTGGCTATCTTCGTTGAGTAATTTGTCTCTAGATCTAATAATGGTATACACACGGAAATGTGTATCACTCAGCACATTCATAGATGTCTAAATAATCTGTTAGTGGTACCATTTCGACGCAAGGTTTGTCCAGTAAGCTTCACATTGGTATGAGACATCACCTCAATGGTCTTCTGAGGGTCACGTGATTCTGAAGGGTGTGGCTATCTCAGGTGAGTCGTTTTTCACTAATAATGGTATACATACTGATGTGAGTATGTGACACAAGGTTTGTCCAGTAAGCTTCACATTGGTATGAGACATCACCTCAATGGTCTTCTGAGGGTCACGTGATTCTGAAGGGTGTGGCTATCAGTTTGTTACTGACGTGAGTATCACTACATTTCATTGTATGTGACACAAGGTTTGTCCAGTAAGCTTCACATTGGTATGAGACATCACCCCACTGGTCTTCTAATGACCTATGCAGCACTCACTGGAAATGCATCAAGAATCTTTTCACCTATCAGAGTCATGTTAATGAATAGTTTTTCATATTGTTGACTTGGTTCTGAGTACAGTGCTACACAAGTATATAGCCACACACAATTACACACAAAGTTCATCCACCTGCTGCACAAGGTGTAAGAACGACTCAGAATGGTTAGCTGAGGCGACCAAAGCGGTCAGTCAATGCCTTGGTTATTTTTTATGAAGAAATGCATTTTTATATATTTCTTGGACGATGGTTTATGCTTCAGCTTGCCCTGGAGACTATAATATATGTTCTGCTGCGTGATGTTACTTATTATATGCATCGTATAAAGAGGCGGGGCACGCAAACAATCTATCGCTAGAATGTACCTCGTTCTCTCGGTGTCTTCTTTGGTGCCATCCATAAATTACGTCACTTCGAAGGGTCCCCAGCATGCAGGGTGGTAGCAGCCAGTGTGACGATGTATACATGAAGCATACATCAGTATAAGAGGGGTCCATATAGGTGACGTAATTTATGAACGGCTATCATTTATACAAAGGCTCAGGATGCCAATTAACTCCAACCTCCCATTATGGAAATGTCTTTCAGAATGCCTCACGCTCTCAGCAGGCGAGGTCTGCAATCGCCATGTCATTAGTAAAACATCATGACGACGCATGCGTTATGCAGCCACGTGAATCACGTGATGATTATTTTCGTCTCGCGTCGGTAAGTATGGCTCACAGAATGTTTTTTTGATAGGATGTATGACCGCTGTGGAACACTATACATCTTCCACTGTAAGTCAGAGAGGTGCCATTTATTCCAAAATCGTCAAACGAAAGCCAGGTGAGTTACCTTTAGCCTACGCTCGTTTTGAATTGAAAGCTTTGCTTGTCAGGAAATTGTGTATTGGGATAACGTTCTGCGAAGCAATTCAGGCAGGTTTTTGGTTAGAAAGAACGGCCGGCTACGCTACACAGCGAGGTGAGCTGTCAATTACGTGTTTTTGTGTGGCACTTTGTTTGCTTCCAAGGCGTAACGTCGGGAACAGAATAATGGTGTTCTCTACTGCATTTTGGCAGAAATGTTGGATTCCTTGATCTACCTGAAACATCCTGGCTGAACAAGAGCGCTAAAACGTACGTGATGTAACAGCACCTCGTTATTGTTACCCTTTTCCTTTCGCTCAAATGGCGGTGTATTCTACGTGCATTCGGATTGACAGCAGTGAACTATTCTAAAGAAAGACAAAGACCTGTGTTGTGGAAGTCAGATGTTACAACGTCACCATCAACTGCTGGGAGGTAAGGCCATTTTTTGGTAAACGTGTTGTTTCAGTTATGCTTTCTTTTCTACGAACAGGTTTGTTCTCTTATCAACTTTCTATGTTTCATATTTGTAAACTTGAAACATTAAATTTTTTGACTATGTGATCAATAACCTGAGAAATAATGATAGTATTAACTAGTATATTTAACTTTCCTTACGTCATACGATAGTTCTATATTGCGCGTACACGGTAGGTTCCTCGGTCACGTAAAAAATTGCACGACGTTGCTCTCGAATTACCCCGTGCGCATACAAATAATCCTCCGGGACCGAGAAATCATTCGTATGAAATCGGTCCACTCACGATTTCGAGAGCACATGACGCGCAAAATTCGGAAGCATGCACGCTCTTCCGGGTGATATTGCGTGCTGTCACGGGCCCGGAATCAAAGCCCTGAATTGCTGTGGGTTCGTATTTCATGAATAATCGATACAAGTTGTAGTTTCATTCGTACATGTATATATACCTGGTACATGATAATTACCATATAGAACAAGTACCCAGTGTTGTAGAGTGTGTGGACAGAGGCTGTGGAAATCCAAAGCAAAGCAAAAGATCAGCTATGAATGCAATGCATTCACAACTGATCTGAAAATAGCTTTTGACATCAACACTTCTGGGGGATGATGTCAACACACATCCTGCTGCTTGCTCTGTAAGCATTTGATGGAGAGAACAATATGTGCCATAATGAAGGGGGTGCATCACAAGTGTACAGTCAGTGTATTTCAGTGGCAGAAACATTTTATCAATGCAAGGTACAATTGAACAGTACAATAGTATGACATCATGGTGTGAGCACTTCCGTGCATGTGGGTGGGTGGACACATGAAAAGGCCAAAAGTAGAAAGCGTTTGCCCGGCACCTAATACACTAATAGTCATTTTCAGAAGATTGCTTCTCCACCAGCTTATTGCATGAGCCTAGTCCACCTTTAGCCAGCGTGAACAACCTGTTGATCTTAGAGAAGTTGAAGTGTGCCTGTGTTCCAACGTTCTTTCACAGCCACTAGAATTGATGTGTGCAGTTCACTGGTATGCACCAAGTGCCTCACAGAGTGCATAGCAGCATCTGGTGCTGTGAGCTGTCCCTGTTGCTTCAGACGATGATCCGTCACGTGTCAGACCAGCATCAAATGGAATACTCCTCTGCTGCTATCAGATGTTAGAAGATATTGTGCTAGTTGCAACACGGACATTAAAAGTGGTGATTATGAAGGGCATGAGTGTGTACCATCACTTACACCTGAGGAGGAGAGGCAAGCTGCTGAGCTGCTGAAGAGGGCCATCTCTACCAGTCCTGACAAAGGCGTTGTACAGCTTGCTACAGGAGGAACACTAAGGAGATGTTTTGACTGGTACTGAGGTTACATAATATCTACCCTCACTTTAGCCAATGGCATTCATGCAAGTCACCAAAGCCAAGCAAAAAACCACAGCCGCCTGCTCAAGGACCAGCTACTCTGAAATGCAGAGAATACGAAGTAGTGTCAATGGAGAAGCATCTGCCCTCATCCAAACAGAAGATCTCACCTTCAGTGATGAAGAGCGACAATGTTTGTTGGCTAGCTACTGCAAGCATCTCATCATCCACTGAGATTGGTCCAGCTCAGGTATTGGCAATAAAGGCTGATCATGCTATACCTTGGAATAAATTGAGACTTCTAAGACGATATGATATCATAAATGTATGCAGCAAAGGTAACTCACTGATTTTTCGGGTGGCTTGAATTCATCTGGCTGGTGAGGAAAGGATGTGTCGCATCTCCAGCCACATTGTGGGTGATAACCTCAAAGGAAAGTTGCCCCCTTTTACATTTCCAGGTGGAGATGAAATCAAAGGAGCTCCTTTAGTTTACGTTCCCCATCTGGTAGATAAGGTTGTCCACTTCTTAAATGAGAATGAATGGTAAGAGTAAAATACAAATGCTCTTACTTATAAAAGCATGGTTGCAATGCTGGCAGGCTTACCTGGCATGAAGGGTTTATACCAGCCAGTGAAGGTGGATTCCAAGGCTATTCAAGAATTCATGGCTTTTTACCATATCCTGAAGCAACAGTCTCCATTCAAATGCATCTCCTGGAGGATCATGCAGTACAGTGGGCAAATACCTACCATGATGGCTTTGGCATTTGGGAGAACAGGGGGCTGAATTGATTCATGCCAAGTTTTAATAGACTTGACTTGGTATTTGCTCCAATCTGCTGTGCATAGCTAAAGAACATCTATTAAGCATTGAACCACAACTGATAGCTGCCATCCCTCCTCCAGCTAAGAGAGTAAAGAATATATAGCTATGTGATGCAGCTCACTTTCAAGTATTTAATACCAGGAGAAATGCGAGATAACATTCTGTCAAAATAAAATAATAAATACTTGCAATAGTTCCAACCCCCAAAAGACCACAGGGAAAAAAAGCGTCGAATCATTTAGAAATCATTGCGTGATTGAACAGAAAATCACACAAAATCACATGCTTCTATTGATTTTCGTGTGATTTTCTGTTCAATCACGCAATGATTTCTAAATGATTCGACGCTTTTTTTCCCTGTGGACGCCAAAATGGCGGATTTTCTAAAGGCTTGAAAACTACTTCAGAAAATGCGTCACCATTTGCTTGTACCCAAAACAGATAGAGCATTGTATTAACCTTACCGTGATAGTTTGGGTCAGTTCTATCTCGGTTCCTGAGCGTCGTTATCGTCGTTTGAACACACGAGGTCGGCGATCACCGCTTGAAAGTCAATTGCTTCGAAGCGCCAGAGCTGATAGTCAACAAACGTCAGGCCACGTGATTTATGTTTAAAATAAAGGTCAGAGGTGTTTGTCACTACTAGTATGGCTTTTAGGTGTTAATGCGTTTTACGAACGTAGTAACATAGCTGGTTCTAAAGGACATTGGTTGTCATGTTCGTTGCTGTGGGGCACGTAAACCATTTAAATTTTTCTGGGCGGAGGGCGTACTTTCCACGCATTCAATGAGAGCAAACCGCCGTGCCTATACGAACTAATTATATAAACACAGCAATTCTACGTAGACTTAGTGATCAAGCAAGTTACGGTGTACATCTAGAGGTGCTTTTTATTTCCTGTTGAGCCTATCGTGCATGTGACATTCTCAGCTAATGTTATCTTTTGTAGTCGATTCGATTCAAGAGATTGCACTTGATTCATTCCAGTTATATTCATTAATTGGCATGCTGCTGATGAAGAACATGAATTCAATGCCAGCATTTATAACTTCATGTAGTAACACCCCTTGAATATTATATTTAAGCCTAACTGTAGATGAATCCCTTAGTCATGGAAATGGAGTATATACTTAACTACTGTATACCGTGCAGTCGTAAATTTAGGGAACCACACCCCCTCTATAGGCAATGTAGAGATAGTGTAGTAAGTGTATTTAAACATGAGGGTCGTTGTGGCGTACTGTATCTCCTCTCTCCTGATGTTGATCGCGATCGGCTGTCATGGTGATGCGAATCCCAAATCAGAAACGTTGTACCTCCTCTCTCTACTCTCCTACCCCGATCCCAGCGGCGATCCCTCGTTGCGGCCGTCGGTTACAAATGGAGGAGATATCATTCCCGGCGCCAAGCTTGCGATACAAGAAATTAACAATCGTACGGACATCCTAACCAACTACAAACTGGAACTCATCGTAGCTGACGACGGCTGCAACATCAACTGGAAGTCCATTATCAGTCTGATCAACAACCTCTACTACGAAGGTAAACACATTGTTGGCATAATCGGACCACAGTGTTCCGATTCGACGAAAGCAGTGGCTTCGCTCACTGGAAGGTTGGAAATAGCTTTGATTAACGTTCACCTTGGTTCAGCTCCAGAGCTTGGGAATCGCTCCTTGTACCCATATAGCTTTGGAATCAATCCTCCTTCGTCCATTGAGATAGACGCGGTAGTGGCTTTGTTCGTGCGCAACAACTGGACTCGCGCAGCAGTGCTGTACAACCCGGATATGCTAGTGGATTACAATTCCTTTCGTTTGTTCCAAAATAAAATAAGTGGAAAGGCAGAACTGTCCTTCGTCTCTCCCGCTAATCCAGACTATCTCCCATTGGTGGCTCTGAAGAATACCTTCGTACGGGTGATCGTATCCTTCCTTCGTGATGAAACACTTTGGAGAGCGCTCTGCGTGGCTTACCGTATGGGCATGACGTATCCAAAGTATCAATGGTTGCTTTTTAACAGCTACCCAAAATTCCCCGAGCCTTTTGTATACAACTCAACCATGTACTCTTGTAACGAGACTGATGAGGACAAGGGCCTGAACGTCTTGTATTTCCAGAGCAATGCTTATCAACAGTACGATGTACATGTAATCACATACACCAAGCTCGGTAAGGACTATGTAACGAATATGGTGTGCGCACAAGATATGACTGCTAGAGATTGCGTTGCCCTCTTTGATGCTGTGTGGGCGTATGCCGTGGCTTTAAACAATTCGATCGATGCACTAGAGGAGATAGGTCTTACCCTTTCAAATTACACATTTGGAGAAGAAAAATGCACCCAAATAATTCAGGATCAGATGTATATGCTAAATTTCAGTGGTGTTGTAGGAAATACCATTCAATTCGATCCACTAAATGGATACATCTCATCAGCAGCTTCATACATCATAAAAGTAAATTCAACTGACGATTATATAGCAAAATACACAATCCTTGATGGGATAGTCATGTACTCAGAAGCTAATGTAGTTTTCGTGGCAACAGGCTTTGATGAGACACAGATATTGGTATCTCTCCCTCTAGCTGTGGTTGTCATTGTGGTGGATGTGATAGGTGTCCTTCTGGTGTTAGGGATACATGTCATGAACACGGTCTACAGGAATCACAAAGCCATCAAGGCTTCAAGTTCAAGACTGAACCATTTTGCTTACATTGGGTGCTACCTGATCCTTCTGGCCACACTGCTGTACACAATTACTGAGACATTCCCTATCAGTATGCAGTCCAAGTCAATGTTATGCAATGCCTTCCCATGGTCCCTGATAATAGGGCTTACACTTGTGTTTGGAGCAGTAACTGCAAAGACTTGCAGGTTATATTACATTTTCAAGAGCTCACAGAAATTAAGGAGTGGCTATAATGCTGTAATGAGTGACAGTGTGCTGGCTGTTTTAATTGTGATTTTGGTTGTCATAGTTGCAGGATTTTGTGCAGCATGGACATTCTATGATCCTTACATTCGAACTAGTACGAAAATGTTTATACCATCAGGGGACAGTTTGTCAGTCACTGTTGACGAGTTTTGTTCTTGCAAGTACCAAGTGCAGTGGATTGCATCAATCATAAGCTTTGAGACTATTTTGATTGTGCTACTTGTCTATTTTGCCATTTTCACAAGAACCAAGAAGAAAAAGGAGTTTCAGATGCGAAGCATCTTAGTGCTGGCGTACCTGCTGACTCTAACCACTGTAGTTGGAGGAGTGATCTACTGGATAGCAGTGATTGTTGAAGCAGGAGTCAATACATCTTATGGAATACTTGCCTCTCTGCTGACAGTTACAGTATATTTATGTGTAGTACTATTTTTCACACCCCCTATTCTGCCTGTGATCGAAGATCTACTTCATCCTCATCGTCAAAGAATTGGCTCTTATTAGAGCTGAAACTGCAGGTTCTCAATTGTAGCACCGTAACCATTCCAAGTTTATTGTATTGTGCAACAGGTGCAAACAGGTACTTCTGTCTGTTATTCCGCATTATATCCATTGCAACTCAATGATTAGTTGAACATAATTGTTCACCTAGACAAGCAAGTCGTTTGTATAGTGCAATAAGCATAATGATGAAAGGCCCAAATTATGTCATAGCTACAGTATATGGGAGAAGTAGAAATGAATGGATTTACTAAAATGACACTGGTGTTAGTGTGGCACCATCATCTGAAATTAACATGTCACGACTTGTTGAGGTTATTTGTTACTTCAGCAATGCATGGCCCTTCCAACATATTAAATTGCAGGAGAGCATTTGTCTAGCCGTCTATAAAGCTTCAATGGCTGAAGTAATTGCTTATCTGCAAATCGTAGTTTCATTCAATCCTGAACATGCAGCCATTCGTTGAGTGCACTTAATCTCAATGAGGATGCTCAATGTCCAGACAATATTCCTTTTTTAAGTAAGACCCATCATGTTTTAAGATTAAACCATGCTTAACAGATTTATTGTTACCTGCCTTTACATTTAGAAGCAAAGATAACTTATTTGAATGAAATTATTATATACTCCACACTATATTAAATTATGTCAGTTAAAGTTTAAGGTTCCAGAGCCTAGCAAGTCCTTTCAACTCGAGAGAAGTGATTTAAAAAAAACTATTGCCTAAATATCAGTTGGATTCAAAGGTTAAACTAGTAACACACATGTCTATACCAATATAATCATACATGTATGCTGATTTATCCTTCCTATAACTGTAGCCTCTAACGGGTATAGACCTGTTAACTCTTTGAACGTCAAGTGCATACATGCTTAAAAAACGGGAATTATCTGCCTAACCATTCATGAAGTGCTGTGTGTTATATAGTGTTGATCAAAATCACTTTGAATATGCATGCAAGTGCAATACTGACATGCATGTAACCCCATAGTCATACAAATGTTTGAAAAAATGTGTGGTCCCAGTGTAAGCACATTTTTGTGAACCTGCTGGCACCTTTTGTTTTAACAACCTATAATACGAACTGGCAAAAGGGAGAGAATGAACTGGCATGATATACTACACTGATCTGGACTACGCATTCTTGTTCTTGGAGTATTGAAGATGCATTAGTGAAGTGAAGTGGCTCATCTGAATAATGGGGTTCTTTAGAAGAAACATTACTTTGTGTATGTACGTATTAAGGTTACAAGTGCAGGAAGCATATGCATGCATCATACAGTTATGAATGATCAACTCATTTTTGCACGCAATATCTAACTGATGCATGAATTTTGCAACAGTTGTGTGCCAAGTGCGTACAAGCATGCATGCACATGTGCATGCATGCATGTACGCACTTGGCGTTCAAAGAGTAAAGTGTTAAATGTCGCACATTCTACAAAAGGTAGAATTATTGTGATGACGTACTATGTTGCGAAAAATTGCTATTTCCCATGCGCAAACCACGGCATTGTAAGTAATCGTGGGAGTAAAACACGTGTTCACTCTTCATTTCAATCACCTGCCTGAAGAAGGTAAAATATATTACCGAAACTGGTGTCAAGGAAAATCTGTCGCCCGGAAATTGTGTCGCGGCGACAGTTTTTCCTAAGGAAATACTGTCGCTCCCAATTAACGTAACGACCGTATATCCTAAGGAAATTCTGTCGCCAGGAAATACTGTCGCGCGCATGCTCTGTCATTCGCACATGTTTTTCGAGGTGACATGGATCAGACCGAATACGGCGTACTGCCAGCATTCTGCTGTAACCGAATCTATCCTCCTCTTTATAACAAGAACGAAAGAGACTGTCTTCGGACGAGAGCAAAGAGTTTTGTCGTGAAGGAAGGAATTTTTTTTTTAATCGCGATAAAGAAGGTGACTTTCAGGTGATCTAAAAATACTTTGAGCTAACTGATAATGTTATAGGTTGTGACCGAGAAGGACAAACAAAGGATGTCATTGCGCTGAACTTGGTGGTGGTCACTTTGGACGAGATAAGACGCTTTGCAAAATAGCAGAGAGGTTTTATTGAAATCATTCACATGTGCAGCAGCCTATAATGATCAATGTGTCACATCGTCCTGCAGCAACAACTAGAATTGCAGCTGATGGAAACTGCTTTTTTAGATCTATATCACTTGTTGTAACAGGATCTCAAGACTTTCATCAAGAACTGCGTCTATCTTATAACTACACACATGATCCATAAATCTAAGAATCCTGTGTTTTCCTCCCTTGTATCCTTGATAAAAGTATTGAACAGTACATGAAGCGATCTAGGATGCAGAGTCTGGGTGTTTGGGCCACTGAAGTGGAGATAATTGCAGCTGCTTCATTTGTTGAATGCAACCATTTATGTATATGCTCAATGTGGTGATTCACACAAGTGGCTAAAACATTCAGCAGATGAAGCTAACTGTGGTTTGCACCAAGATGAATGCATATACATAACAAACCTCAATCAACATTATGAAACAGTTAAAAAAAATGTAACGTTTTGTACATGGTGATCTGTCTAATTTACCTGCATTTCAATCACTTCAATGCTGTCAATATTCATTATAAGCTTTGTATTTCATGTGAAGTTATGAATGTACTTTTAACTGTTTCTAGCGTTCCGCGCATTTTAATTTTATGCAGCTTTATACATGCAAGTGTGGTCTAAAATAGGGCAGCTGTCATGCATGATTCGGTCTTGCATTGAAAGCTATACCTGCATGTACATGCATGCATTAAAATGCTATATCCCCATTCAAAATTGGTACACCCCCTTTCATCACAGATCACACGCCTTTGCCGAAAGTATAAAATGCCAATCGCGAGCATGCATGTGACACCGGTCGCAATGAAGGATTGACGATTTAAAGGAAATGGCTACCCCTATGAAGACTGTGTACAGAGACGTTGGTTACTCATTGGCGCATTTGTATCTGTGAATGTTTCTCAATGTATTGTTGTTCCTGACCTCAACCCCTTAAAAAACAAACTAACCCACCATTCCTCAGAGTGTCAAACTAGCTATTCGCAACATCTGCGTATACATGTACAAACCAAACGGCTAAACTTACAATTCAGAAGAAAAAGAAGTAACACTGAGCCTCCTGTGGGTAAAGAGCCTGTGGCGTACAAAATCCTACACATGAATAGGAAACGGGAAGAATGGCACAAAAAATGTGCACTGAGAGACGGATGTCCTATCCAGACGATACCTATTCTCAACTTCCTATTCCCTCCTATCCCCAAACCGATCCCCGAACATCCAACGACCCTCATTAGCAAAACCACGACCAGAAACAAGGCCTGCCAAACACACAGAGCCTACAATGAATATTGGCCTGAAACACACATGGATCCCACAGAATATTTCATTACATCACACAAACGCATCCAAAACATCATGCACGCTATACTGAGCTCACCACAACTCATACAAATGATAAAACGACTCAAACTGTACAGACTAATAATAGTCATTATAAGAACACACTAATGACGCTAAACCTATCTCGAATCTCTCTCCCTCCAGGCACTGCCCACAAAAACCAACAAAACTGAGACTCCCAAATCTAGACACCATGTTGGTAGAGATCATGCCGACGCGGGTTCTCCTGGGAGGAGACCATGAAGATGACCCTGCTCCTGGGTTCATTCCAAAAAGGCATACAAAGGTTATTTACATTTTAGCGATAGATTTATGTCACCATTTACACATAGAGTGATGACGTAGCCATCTATGTGCTATTAGCCGTTGTTACTAATTAATTTGATTGCCCTGGTCTATATTTCAGCCAGCCGCTATTTCTGGTATGCCTACCTATATAACTGGAAGCCTAACCAGACCGCTAACAGGTATTGACCTATAAAAGTGAGGCGTCTTGTCACACATTCTACACGAATTATTTATAGCCACTTGTGATGACGTGCTATGTTGCGAAAAATGGCTATTTCTCATGCACAAACCTCAGAATTGGAAGTTAATGGTAGATTTGCATTTTGCATGAAAATATTTTCTACACCTATATCAGGGCAGGTGCCGACAAGCTCACCTCATAAAGTGCATAGATTCTTTGAACTACATCAATAAAGAAGATACTGATAATGCAGTAAATTGGATTTGGTAAATTCGGTAAAATTAACATGAATCATACATTTGTAAATAAATCATTATAGCACAGAAAAAAACACTATCTTATCTCTTTCTGGAAGTACAAGGATTCTGAAGTATATTTAATAAAAATAGGGATTCTTTAAACGGATCGTTTCCGCGAAAAGGGGACCTAACGCATGTTTTTTCAAGATTTCTATAGTTTTTGTTGATTTTCTAGAAGTCTGAAATGTCCTCTACACGTTGCTTCATATGCACTGAGAGTATCCCTCATGGAGTTGTTTCTAAATTTATAATTAACGATACATTTCAACGCAAGCGTTATACATTTCTACTGCGCGTACTAGAAATTTTATAAATGTATGCGCGTTAGCTCTTTTTTCGCGGAAACGATCCCAATATATGTAATGTATTGTGCAGGCCAGATTGCCTAAGCAATCGAAGTCTTTGGACTGTGGAGCATTAATTTTTTTTTGTTGTTGTGTGAGAAGGCTCAAAAGTTTTGACCTCTTAATGTGTGGCTGTAATATAATATATTCTAGGCTGCAAGATTAGAAGTGGAGAATTTGGATCATGTATACACACAAGTAAGGATGTTGACTTCATTACCAGTCTGTTGTGACACTGTTGTAGGAATGATGCAACAATTTAGAGCCCAGATGGTTTATGAACTGTCATAAGATACTCCTTACTCACAGCAAGCATCCAAAATGAGCATCGATAATCCAGGTGATGAGCAGAGTTTTTGCATATGTGAAAAATTGAAACAAATTTTTAAATATTCTAGCATCTATTCAAATCATTGTTACATACACAAATCATACAAACAGTTGGGTAACTATACAGGGTATAATGGGTATACTGGTACTGGTACTGGGTATACTGGGTATACTGGTACGGGTATACTGGTACTGGGTATACTGGTACTGGGTATACTGGGTATACTGGTACTGGGTATACTGGTACTGGGTATACTGGTACTGGGTATACTGGTACTGGGTATACTCTGGGTATACTGGTACTGGGTATACTGGGCATACAGGGTATTATTGAATTTCAGAGGTGAATTTGTGTTGTAATTACTAGTTGAATAAAGACACAGATGAAAGTCTCTAAGATGAGAGTGATAAGGAAGATTGTGACACAAGTATAGACAGTGATAGCGTTGATGATACTGATCTTGCTGCGGCTGCTATTTTGGTTCCTGATTAAAAAATAAATCTCCCGACCCAGACGATATTATTGCAACACCATGGAAACACTACCCTAAATATTTTCCACTCCAAACCAGACCATCTGACAGGTACTGTGCCATAGTGGGACGTTTGCTGTAACCCCTGCAAGGCATTCTCCGTTCAAAAGAACACTGATTAGACAAGTAGTGAAAGAGCTTGAAGTACATGTACATGTGCAAGTACATGTATGTATCAGAATAGTGCACACTTTAGATAATAACATGCATGATTTAATGGAACCAAAAAATCATGATTTGAGGAGCATATTGACATCATAAAACAGCTGCAGAATATGAACGCAAACTGGCCACTTAAAACGTTACTTGATATAGAGCAATACGACACGTGACATACATTTCTTCAGGCATACAAAAGGCATATCAAATAGATTATTACCTCATGAGACTTGAAAGAGACGTAAAAAGGCAGCTTTCATTGCTTCTATTCAGTGCGATATGGCCGAAGGTTAGTTACCATATGAAGTTACATCAAACATAAGGTAACCATTTTCCTGCTAGCTGTGTGGATGCGAACCTTTAAATTGTCTCGGCAAGAAGCAAAAATAATGCTACACTGCCAGCAAAAAATATAGTGGTAGATAGGGACTATGATTTATTCAAATTCATTGTATTGCTACATACTCAGTATAAAGAGCACAATTTATAGATTCAAGTGGTACATTTGCCATTATGTCATCGCATTCCGTTAGGAAGATACGGAATTTATAGTGTCATGTACATGCACTTAACGGTGATGGTTTGAGGCTAACCTATGTACTCCAGGATTGCCAGTTGCGGTGTGGGTGTGAGGGGAGAGGGGATGGGAGAGAGGGATGGGGGAAAAATAGGGGGATGGTGGGGGGGGGGGGGGGGGGCTGCCAGAAAAGTCCAAGGTCCCCACACAAAGTTCATCACACCTGACAGTTGGTAGGAGGAACCTGGTAGACTTCGTGCTAACAGGATTTGATGAGACACATGTATTGGTATCTCTCCCTCTGGCGGTGGTTATCATTGTGGTGGATGTGATAGGTGTCCATCTAGTGCTAGGGATATATGTCATGAACACAGTGTACAGGAATCACAAAGCCATCAAGGCCTCAAGTTCACGACTGAACCATTTCGCTTACATTGGGTGCTACCTGATCCTACTGGCCACACTGCTGCACACAATGACTGAGACATTCCCTGTCAGTATGCAGTCCAAGTCAATATTATGCAATGCCTTTCCATGGTCCCTGATAATAGGGCTCTCTCTTGTGTTTGAAGAAGTAACTGCAAAGACTTGGATGTTAATATTACATCTCAAGAGCTCACAGAAATTCAGAAGCGGCTATAATGCTGTGATGAGCGACACAGTCTGGCTGTTTTATTATGAGTTTGGTTGACATAGCAGTTTAATTCTGTACAGCCTGGATTGCTCATGATCCATACATGCGAATTAGTACGACAAATATTATTGCTATCAGGGGACAATTTTTCAGTCATTTTGCAGTATAGGACTATTATACATTTACCTTATTGTTATACCCTTGTTTCCTTGCTTTTTACACCAGTATTGCCTTCAAATCTTATATACCATGTACCACCAACTTTCTCACAGAGAATGATTTTACTCTCACCAACTTCAGTGGACAGAATAATTGCTCCCTAAGGCTATATATTGAAACACATCAAAGATTGTGCATGTGGCTACAATCTCCAATTAAAATCGATTACGTACGTGAGTACTGATGAGAGATGTATTCATTGAGTGTTTCCGCCGCCGAAATTTATTTAATCAGTCCTCTTTCACTGCACCAAGTATATATGTTCCGTGCGATCTGCAAATTTGCGCAATTTTGAATTGTGTTGCGCAACTTGAAAATTTCAAAATTAACTACCAATTTCGAAATTGTCCTCCAATTTAAAAATTGCCTCCCAGTTTCGAAATTGCGCTGCGCAATTTCGAAATCGCGTAACTTCAATGCACATGCGCACTATCCGCAAAACTTGCAGAATAAAAGCAATTAATGCAGGATTTCTAACTTTCTAAATTTGATATCTTCAGAACAAAGATCAGTTTAAGGATCACCTAGCATGCACGTGCAGAAAGAGAGTGGATTTACCTGCTGTATGGTCTTTTACTACCAATGTGTCCCATTTACCTGCAGTGAAATTCTTCTATTATATCAAAGATAAATGCTACTCGTCTCTATTTGGCCGATACCATTGTGTCATTAGTATTCTGTGAATTCAATAAGTTAGTTACGTGTGTAGCGCGTGTGGCGCGCGCATTAGTGACAGTGGGTGCGATTGCTCACAATCGTAATCGTGCGTACATGTGTACATTCGCTTTTGACTGGGAGATACACATCTCCTAGTGCACGGTGGTTAATAAGTTCAAAGTGTTTATTATTCACCCAGAATTTGAATTGTGAGCTGTGAGTAATTGCGGATAGATACTTCTTGATGACATTCTCGATAATTTGCTGCCCTATCTCTCTGGAAATAGTCTTACTCATTTTATCACCCCTGTCTTTGAACTGCTCAACGCAAAATCAGCATGCCTCTGATCGCACTGGTCCATAATCGACGAAGGTGACTTGTACACATGCACGTACATGCATAGTTTTGAAAGTGCGTATGCCTATATCGAAATTGGGACTCAAATTTAAATTTGGAGGACAATTTCGAAATCGGTAGTCAATTTAGAAATTTTCAAATTGCGCAACGCAATTTCAAATTTGCGTAAATTTACAAATCTCGCGGAACTATACGTGCACAATGGACGGAGCCCATCTCTTTGATAATGGTTTTCGGGCTCTACTGTGATAACTACCATTACGTCTGCATGAAATAGAACAGTAAGCTTTTTTATTCCTCCCATTTCATTCTTTGTATGTGGCAAATGAGTGATTGCGTGTGGATATTCGGCATTGGAATGAAATCGGGCTAATGATGTTATCTTACATACTTAACGCAGGGTTTGCCATTATGATCAAGGTATTTTTCTCCCCATGTTCAGGGGTTTCAAACCTGGTCGCTGACCTTCCCGGGATGACACAGCATCGCCTCTATTCGAGTCCGAAGTCACAATATATACAGTGGCGTATCCAGGATTTCAGCGAGGGGGGTGCTTAAGGTCAGGCCCGATACAAAAAGCAGGGGGGGGGGGGGGGGGGGGGGGGGGGGGTGCTGTACGCTTCAACTCGTTCATTGTTGCCATTCGATGTTGTGCGACTAATTATTAATAATATTATACAAAAGTATAATTTTTGAGCACCTATGGCCGAGGAGGGTGCTCAAGCACCCGGAGCACCCCCCCTGGATACGCCACTGATATATAATAGCGCTATATTCAGTGATGCCGCGGTCAGCTATTATCGATCCGGTCACGTTCACGGCTAACCGTACCGGATCCACACGGTCACGTTGGCGGACGAACAGTGGACCGTGTTTTACCAATACGGTCACGTTGGCGGTTTGACGGTTGGCCGCCTGGATTCAAGCCGGTCCCGGTCGATATCCGGTCCAAACTAACGGCACGAATTAAATTTAATAACCATCGTGTTTATATTTAACGTTACCCATTCGCCATCTCTTGCGGTCAGCTTTAGCTGAGAAAATACCCTTTCAGAGTGAGCACTGGACACCGGAATGAGTAAATCAGTACATTAGTAGCGGGGCTAGCAGAGCAATGCGAAGGAAGTGAGCTTCATGGTTGCTCCACCATTGCATGACGTCATAAACGCGCCAGTTAAGCATATAGCGCTTCAACTCGTCTTCTATGCTGTCCTTCGCGCTCCTGTGTGCCACCACAAGGATCTCTTTGGTAGCAGTACATGGCTGCAGCAGAATGCATCGATGCAGTTGAAATTCGCACTTGTAATGCCAAAATATTGACTTACGTCAAAGTCAATGCAAAAATTGCATCCGGAGCAAATATATTGTGATTGGGAACAGCATCTCCCTAGATAGTTCTTCTGAAACTTCTGCAGAATCTGCACAATCAATTACAAGTGTCAGACTTTCCGCGGCAGGACTCAGGCCAAACCCAGCCGACATTGGCTCAGAAGTCAGAACTCGGGAGGAGGAAACGATTGTACACTAGAAAGCCAAAGGCAATGCATGAATTAAAACGGCGTCACTCAAAGAAATAAAATCCAAGCAGCAAATGAAATCCAAGCAACAAAATCCAATCCACAAAATCCATTAATGTTATTCGAATAAACAGTGATATTACTGAGCATGTATTCTATAAAAATAGTGTATATTATTCTTAACTACCCGGCAGGAAAGCGGCGTTAGAGCAGAGATAATATATAGAGGGATTGGAAACAAGGCTTATCAACACTAATTAACGCGGCAGAGCAGGAATGAAGCCATATAACAGAGCCACACACACATTCTACCAGAGGATTCTACTTGTACACGTAAATGTTATACAAGTTGTTTCCTTAGTCCTTTTGATTTTTCTTTTCCTGCTTCTTATAAATTTCCATCCAGGCACTTGCTAGATTGAACCCTCATTGCTATACATGTAGCTGCATGGGTACTTTGAGACGTAACATTGCATAACAAGGGGAGACGAGGAAGTTAAGACCCAAAGTGGAGGCAATAATATTTTTGATAGCCTCATGCCCAGCTGAACTGACAGCAACTGACAGAACTGGTCCACTTAGAAAGGAAGATACTAGTAAGGATATCAACAATGAAGGTGTCATGTGAATCTGTTCTGAAGGAGTTGGTAGGGGCGATGACAGTAAAATGCCATGTGGCATATTCACTAGCGTTGCACGTGGAAATGATACAAGAAGGGTCTGTTTTTTTTCCTTCCGCTCCTCATTTTTGCGAGGGTCACTTAATCTAAATCGTCTGTCCATCGCGGATGGTCACCTTTGAAAAGGCACACAGGACACACCAAATGGTCAATATCAATAAAATGGCACGCATGCAATACGCCAACCTATCTACATAAGAAATCCACTACTTAAAATCGGCTTTTTTGTTTTAAAAGGGCGGCAAAGGTACACAAACTAGACCTATCCAAACTCGCACAACGAAGCTTTGGAACGACGCAACGCTATGATTCCTCTTCCATACAATACAATACTGCGAGATCACTCAGTTTTTACAAAATAAGCGATATTGGTCACTCAGGGAAGGCGATGGAGGTACACAAAGATAGAAGATGCCAAAATGGCGTACAAAATGATTTATCGCGCATCAGATGCAATACTACACCAAGTAATTAGCAAAGCAATGCTCTTAACTGTCCAAACTATGATTTTGACTACTAAAAAAGTACAGTTGTCGCGCAAAAAGTGACCACTTTACCATTTTTTGCTGAATAAGTTCCCCTTCAGGCCTCTAACAAAGGTGTGACTCACACTAGCCAGCATTGCCCGCGCTACTGTATGGCGCATGTGACCTCTTTCCAATCCCTCTATATATTATCTATGGTTAGAGTACGTCTTGTTATCGAATTGTCACTTCGATGTATGATAGTAACGTGCCCAGACCCAATGCATTGCAGCTGCGGGTGGATTACATCACCGCTACGCTAGCTAGAGTAGCGGTGATGTAATCCACCCGCAGCTGCGATGCATTGGGTCTGGGCACGAGACAGCTAGCGTAGCGGTGATGTAATCCACCCGCAGCTGCGATGCATTGGGTCTGGGCACGAGACTAGGTGTATGAATGCTGCATTGTGTCAATTCTCACAGGTACCCAGGCCAGTCCTCAGTCATTCAACAAAAAAAGGTAAAATTTCATAATGTCTGACCGGCAGTTGACCGTCAAAATTTTTAACGGTCCCACGGTTTTTGCCTCAATAGTTCGCGAACTAATTCAATTATTCATTTTTCCTGACGGTCACGTACGCGGTCAAGCCAACCGTATCGCCTAGTTTGACGGTTTTGACGTTGGCGGGCGAACCGCGGCATCACTGCCTATATTTACTCCCCCTACATGTGTGTTCATAGTGTTCGTACACATAATACCGGCTGCTTCGCTAGGCCTAGCCCTAACAGCAGTGGGCAACGAGGTTGTGAAATCAAGCATGGCACTCAGTAGCATAGTGTTGTCAGGTTGTTTAAATATCCTTCTGACATTATCGAGCCGGTAAAGGAATGCATGTCCT
Organism: Ephydatia muelleri; assembly: GCA_013339895.1. NCBI lineage: Eukaryota > Metazoa > Porifera > Demospongiae > Spongillida > Spongillidae > Ephydatia > Ephydatia muelleri. Next base: position 10,909,929 of record JABACO010000004.1, on the reverse strand, counting down.
TCTCCTCTTGGGAAGTAAGGTTCACGCCGAACGACAAGCGAAACAAAAGACACACTGAGAAGATATAAAAAGGTATTCGAATAATGGGCGAATTTTCGATGCTGACGACGAATACCTAAGTATCTCCGAATGGAGAAACAGAAACCGGTTATTTCGAATAGATAAAATTCACTAATCGATTTTTCCGAGTAATGGTAGGTTGCTATTCGAACGGATAGGTTTTTTCGAATATCCGAATAACCTGATAACCGGTTACACACCCTACACCTATGCCATATTTCATATCTAGAAATTTCAACACATCGAGAGAGGGCATCAATGCATTTTAAGTCGAAAATATTTTTCGATTCAGTGCATCAGTGGATAGAGAAATCATAATGATATATATTTTATGGCATTTGCACTGAAAGGAACAGTGCTTAGAATTGTCAATGAAAAAGTAATTAGTACTTGCGGTCGCGGTCATTACGTAATGCAGTACGAACTACATGTACAGTAGTTTACTAATGAAAGCACGAGATCTCAGATCGGTCCTCAACACATAACCTTTTGCTGAAATGCTTCTAAGTCGGAGGTGGCAACTGAGCTTTATAGCTGCGCCTCAGATCAGCCAACAGTTACACATGGCCCGCTTCTACTAGTACCGGTACCCCTGAACGGGACAACGAACTGTACTCGTATAAATATTGTACTTGTAAGTAATCTGGCGTAGCATACCCTCCGCAAAATAAACATGGCTGTGCTACGCCAGACTAGCGTGTAAGTGTGTCTCAGTTTTGCTGCACCATGGCCACGCATCAAACGTTGAACTGGTTGATATTTCTGTTAACTGCAAGATTCGCATCTGCAGATCTATTACGCGGGCTTCCGGTCACACGACTCAGTCTTGGACAAACTTTTGGTTTCCTCAGCAGTTTGCTTCCACTGTACTTGCAACGACCAGATGCACGGAGGACCTTGCACAATATGCATGCATGTAATCGGTATAGACTCATTACTGCATGCACCAATCCGGCACCATGTACTATAGCCTACTTCGTACATATAAGTAGAGAACACTGTTTGCATCCTATCTGCAGTTTAGGTATGCTTCAAATACAAAGGTAGACAGTTGCTCCTTCATGGCAGGGAATAGAGTAATTTTCGCCATTTTTGTATGGATGTTAACACATACATGTGCTTTTGAACATCAGTTTTGACTTCGTACACAGATGGAACGCTCAAATGGCAGAATTAACAGCACAGCGCACCTGGCTGAATTTGCACAAATCATCCACAACCAACCCATCTACAGTTTTCAGGCTCTCAAGCGAAAAGTTTAGCATATATGGTTATCTAACAGAAATTGCAAGGTCTGCACCCGTGGTAAAGTTTACGTATACCACTAAAACCACCTTGACCACTGCTGATGTAATCTGGAGTTCTATCAACAGCCTCAAGGTCGCTCAAACAGCCTCTCCCCCTACTAGACATCTCCAAGGTGTCTTCTCAATGGCCTCTCTCCTCTCTTAACAACAGTACCTCCAACAGTCAAACACAAATGCACATCACTCGTGAACACCCACAGCACACTCCGCTTAAAACTATAAAGCTACTTCCGTCATACCTTCAAACGATGATCCCCTTCCCTCGTGCGCTCCCGGGTCCAGTGTCGTCAGAGTTCGATGATTTTTTTTTTTTTAATAATCCACTTAGTCTTCTTAGGCAACCTAAAAGAATGTGCAGTGGCAAGTGTAACATTATGTAAACTTACCACGGGTGTAGGCTTTACAGTTGTAGCTAGATAAGCACTCCACCTGAACACAAAAGCAAATAAAAACGTGAGACAGTCGCTCCTTCATGACAGAAATTCTTGGCGATGTACATGTACAGTATACTTCATATACATGTTTTGACTTTGGAGCGCTCAATTGACAGTGACCCGGCTGGATTAGCGTCTCGACTTGCAAATTAATCACAAGAAGCAACTCAATGCATTTTTTTTTTCAGTATCTCAAGAGATATGTTTTTTTAAATTTATATATAAAGCTGAACTTTCTTGCCTTTGGAATACCTGTATGGGGAGATCTACATGTAGATCTGCCAGACTATCCTTATCTAACAGCAATCTTTGAAATGTTTGTGTGGTAAAGGACTGACAATATGGCGCGTGGCAAATGTGTTGTTTGTGAAAAGAAGAACGTTGGCATCTCTTTGCCTTCTGGTCTGGTTTGCACGTATTGCGATGCTCATTTCCACTCTGAATGTTCTCCTACTTTTGCTAAAATTGACTCTGAAGTTTTGGTTGTTGTGAAAAAGGTGTGCGCTCCGTGTCCAAATTGTGAGAATGGTCTGAGATCTTTGCCGTCAAAACTCATTCTACTAGAAAAGAAAGTGGACGTCTTCAAAAACGTTGAAGCAACACTTAAACAGTCTGCCTCTACAGTCCCCATTCCTGTTAATGGCGAGCACATTGAAACCGTAGATGCTGCGGTCAAGGAAGCGGTTGCGGTCTATGATAACAGGTGCCAGCTTATTGTATCAGGACTTAAAGAAACTGGAAATGCCACTGATGATATCTCTCATGCTAGGAGTCTTTTTGACTTTTTGGGTGTAAAAGACGTGGTTGTGGTGGATGCCTTGAGGCTAGGTAGGCATAATTTGGAAAAGGTCAAAACAGATGACAGACCACGCCTTCTTAAAGTTCGAGTTGCGAATCTGGCTCACAAATCAATTATCCTACAAAAAGCAAAGATGCTAAAAGGTTCTGTTTCTTACAAGGATGTTTTTGTTCGCCCCAGTTACACATATGCTGAGCGTCAAAGAACTCGTGAACATTATGCTGATTTAAACAAAAGGAATGATGCAGGCGTTCACAAGTATTATATTGATCGTCGTGGCCCTGTACACAGCTGGTCAGTAAGAGCGAAGAGCAACAACTCTTCAGTCCCCGGATCAAATCCACAAACTTCTTCAGTCCCTGGAGGAAACCTACCAACTTCCATCTAGGGATATCAGGCAAGTAATAGTATGCTGCTTCGTTGTAAGTTATTTAATGCGCGTTCCTTATGCAATAAATTATCGAATCTTCACTTGCTGCTTCACTCCTATGAGTTTGACATCATTTTTATTACTGAATCATGGTTAAATGATGATTTGTCTGACTCTCTTCTATTGTCTGGTTCTTCGTACTATATCCTTAGGAAAGATAGATATGATGGATATGGTGGAGTTCTGGTTTTTATTCAGAATTCACTAAAAGTTGTAAATAATGAGCTAACCACTGACTTCCTACAACTGGAGTGCATTATACTAGATGTCATGTTTTCCTACAATCTATGTACCGCTTTGTGTGTGTGTATAATCCACCTGCTCTGGCAAATGATATATCCCATACCACACTTCTGTGCTAGCTATTCAATTACAACTGTTGTGTAAATTACCCTGTTTTCTTTGTTGGCGACTTTAACTATCCCAATACAGACTGGGGAATTCCAATGAGTTTTGGTTCTGTTTCACATGATTATTTCTTGACCTGCACTATGCAGAATGGTCTTACCCAGATTGTTAACTGTCCTACTAGAGGTCATAATTGTATTGATCTCATATTGCATGGCCTCAGATCCTGGTTTAGTGTATGAAATGTTGGTGTGTGAACCATTCTCCAGTTCTTGTGATCATGCATCTATTGACTTTCAAATCATATGTCCAAATTCAGCACCATCATCAGGTTCTTGCTCTTTTTTTTAATGATTTCCGTCATGCAGATTATAGTGCCATTATTCAGCATGTTAGTGGTATTGACTGGCCACTGCTCTTCAATACGTGTTCAACTGTTGATGATGTTTGGAATAAAATTGAGGGTGTTTTAAGAGAATCTATTGCTCAGTTTGTCCCTCTAAGAAAAGTTTCTTTGACAAAATATTCTATATCTCGTCATATTCGAGCATTACTTCAGAAAAAAAAAAATGGTATCACGTTAACAAGAGTCACTATCGTAAATTTGCAAAGGAGTATGATTTTGCAGTTCAAGCAAATCTTGCTTCCAAAGAGTTGAGAGTTGTTAATAGTAGAAACCTATCATATTTCTATTCTTATGCCAACTCCAAATTAAAAAATATTTCTGTTATTCCCTCTTTAGCTAGAAGTGATGGAAGTATTGCTACTTCTGATTCAGATAAATGCAACCTGCTAAATCAATTCTTTGTTTCCGTATTTACAGTGGATGATGGTATCCTACCTTCCTTAGCTCACCGTAATCCAGTTGCTGCTTCTCTTGGTTCTGTCACTTTCACTTATGACAGAGTGTTTAGAGCTTTAATGAAATTGCCATTGAAGTACTCAAAAACTCCAGACAATCTTCCTGCTATCTTTTTAAAGTCAATTGCTGGTGTGATAGCATTTCCTTTGTCTTATCTCTTCAATATGTCAATGAAATGTGGTAGAGTTCCATCTGATTGGAAAATTGCCTATGTCTGTCCTATTTTTAAAAAAGGTGATCGCAAACTTCCATCTAACTATCGACCTGTTTCTCTTACAAGTATATGTGGCAAGGTTATGGAAAGAATCATATCTGATTCAATGATTGCCTTTCTGAGGGCTAACCATCTCCTATCTGAAGAACAATATGGCTTTTTGGCTAAGCGCTCTACTTGCACCCAATTATTAACAACCTTAAATGATTTTACTTTGCTGGCTGACAATAAAATGAGAGTTGATACTGTATACATTGACTTCGCTAAGGCTTTTGATTCAGTTTCTCATTCTTGTGATAACTCTAGCTACCAAAATTGAATGAATCTCTATTCCAACAGACGCACACCCATCATCCGCGCATGCGCGTACATACATACATACATGTAGATAAATAACAGTTCATGCTACATCTCCCTTTCTGGAGTCTAGTATCTGTCTGGTGGTCGTATGGCCGTTCCAGTCCGTGACCGAGTCATTATACGGTGAGGAGGGGAGGTGGTTTCTGTTTGCTGATAAATCTGATTTCTTTGATCTCCAGCCACCATTTTTTCCGCTTCTGTAGATGAAGGTAGAGTCCCCCCTTCTGGGTCTGGAACTGGTGATACAGCTTTAAGGTGATACCTGTTACGACGAATGGTACCTTTCTCAGTTTCTACTGTGTAAGAACGTGGTGCCTCCACTTGATGAGTTACAGTAGCTGGTGTTGGTATATCCCCATCCATGACCCAAACTTTGGACCCATCTGGAATATCAGGTAGGGGACGACATTTGTGACGCTGATCATAGTGTCGCTTTTGCTCATCCTTAAATTCCTTATCCTTCATACGAAATCTTTCTATGTATTGCCATGTAGGCTTCAATCGGTCTACCACTTGCGGCAAATTGGTCCGTAAGCACCTTCCCATAAGGAGCTCAGCCGGCGACAAGCCACACCAGGGCAATGGAGTAGACCGATATGTTAGCAGTGCCATATATGGATCAGTTGACTCTCTCAGCAAGTTCTTCATTGTTTGAACTTTACTTTGTGCGAAATGTGGGCTGCTGGTTTCATGATAGAAGTTATATTCAGCTGCAAATTTGGAGAACTCTTCTGAGGAATATTGTGGACCGTTATCACTCCTAACAGTTTGCGGAATCCCATATCTGGAGAATACAGCTTTCATGGCTTCAATTATACCCCTGGAGGTGGTAGATTTCAGCTTAATTACCTCAGGGTATCTTGAAAAGTAATCTACTATCAATAGATATGAGTCACTACCTAGGAAGAAAAGATCTGAGGCAACCCTTTGCCATGGGTAATCTGGAAGGGGAGTGGACATTAATGGTTCGTGATATTGTTTTGATTTTTTTGCACACACATGGCAGTTTTCAATCAGATCAGTAATGTGTTGCGAGATTCCTGGCCACCACGCAGAGGATTGGGCTCTGAGCCTGCACCTCTGAATTCCCTGATGACCGTTGTGGATCTTCTGCAAAGTTTCTCTTTGCAGCGCGTTAGGAACCACAATTCTTGTCCTAAAAAGCAACAAGTTGTTATGAACTGTTAGTTCTCCCTGAAGTTTCCAATACAGTTTTAAGACAGGGAGTATTTTATGCTTATCTGGCCATCCTTCTGTGCAATATCTCATTATCTGAGAACACACAGCATCTTGTGCCTGGGCCTTGATGTACTCAGAAAGTTGATGGTGACTGGCAGGTAAGTGACTGACACAAGCTTCCATCAGGTACTCAACTTCCTCCTGCTCTTCTGGAGTAGTAGGGGTGTGTGTTAATGGTGCCCGTGATAATGCATCCGCGGTACATAGCAATTTGCCAGGGACGTGATTTATCACATAATCAAACCGAGCCAGCCTCATCCTGAAGCGGAGAATCCTTAGTGGTAAGTCACTCATCTGTTTAGTTCCCAACAATGGTACCAGTGGCTTATGATCAGTTTCTAATTGGACTTTCAATCCAATGATGTAATCAGCAAATTTCTCACAGGCCCATGTTACTGCCAAGGCCTCTTTTTCTATTTGAGCATACCGTCGTTCAGTTTCTGACATAGACCTTGAGGCATAACTAACAGGTTTCCACACTGAATCTTTCTCCTGCAGTAATACCGCTCCTAGGCCAAATGATGATGCATCAGCTGATACTGTAGTGGGCAATGTAGGGTCATAAAATGCCAATACAGTAGGCTTGCATAGTTCTTTGTCTCCTCAAAGGCTTCTAACTGTGCTTTCTCCCATTGCCAGGCAGTATTTTTACCCAACAACTCTCGAAGTGGCTTTGTCAATTCAGACAGACCACAGGAAAATTTTCCCAATTGATTAGCCATACCAAGAAACTGCCTCAACTCAGACACATTTTGCGGTGGTTTCATATTCTTGATAGATGCAGTTTTATTGGGGTCTGCATGGATGCCTTGTTCGTCGATGATATGGCCCAGAAAGAGGAGTCTGGATTTTTCAAACTCACACTTTTCTTCATTTAGTGTGACCCCTGCCGCCTCAAGTTTTTCCAATGCTGCTCTAAGCCTAACATCATGTTCCTCTTTATTTTTCCCGAATAACAGAACATCATCCATCTGACACAAAACACCGTCTAGTCCTTCTAGTATCTGACTCATACGTTTTTGAAAATGTTCTGGAGCACTACAAATCCCAAACGGAAGTTTGTTAAAACAATATCGTCCATATGGGGTTATAAATGTGGTCAACAGTCGTGATTGTTCTGCCAGTGGAATCTGCCAGAAGCCACTGTTAGCATCCAGCTTGCTAAATACCTTTGCTCCTGCTAATTGTGCCAAGACATCGTCCACCTTAGGGAGCGGATGTACTTCCCGTTGAACATAGTTATTAAGTAGCTTGAAATCAATGCAGATACGGATGCCACCATTCTTTTTAGATGCCACAACCATCCCTGCACACCAAGGTGTGGGTACATCTACTTTAGAAATTACCCCCAAATCTACCATCTTTTCCAGTTCCTGTTTCACCTTGTCACGTAGAGGCAAGGGAACATGTCGTGCTGTAAACAGTGCAAATGGTTTTGCATCGGGCTGAAGTTTGATCTGATACGGTTCTCCAAGACTACCAAGACCCTGAAACAGAGAGGGAAACTGACCTGCCACTCCTGGTTTAGTTGACAGTGCATCCACCTTTGCCACTAATGCCAGTGCTATGACTGCAGGGAGACCTAATAGGTTCACCTTGAGATTTTTAACCACATAGACACTTTGCAGTGTAGTTTTGTTGCCATATGACAACCTCCCTTTGAACTCTCCAACCACTTCCAATACACTGCTGGCCGGTCCATATAAGGTTTTCTTTGGTCTCGATAGTTTCAGTTTCCAGCCAGCTCTGCATGACTTGAATGATGCCTCCGATATAGCTGTTACCTCGGCCCCTGTATCAATTTTGAACTTCTGTGGAACACCACATACCTGCACTTGTACCATCCATGGTCTTATTCCTTCTGCTTCCACCCCACCGAGAAACGCTGATTCCATCTTTACCTCTTCGTCTACATCTTCAGGTTGTATCTCAGCAACAGTTTTTGAGAGACATTGATTCTGAAAGTGACCTTTCCTGTGACATTTATGACACACTGTATCCTTTGCTGGACATGCAAGATACGGATGCTGCCCTTTACCACACCGAATGCACTTTTTTCTGTTCCTTTCAGGATGATTACTTGCTATTTGATGTGGTTTCTTCTGTGTAAACGCTCCATCAAGTGCCATCTTTTCTCCAACTTGAAGGACTTCTGCTTGGTCATGTATTGCTTCACGTTGCCTAATTATAATCTTGGCCTTCTCCAGCGTTAGGTCTTGATCCAACTGAAGCTTTTCTGACATCGTTTTGTCCCTGATTCCCACTACCAGTCTATCCCTCAACATTTCCTCTGTCATCGTCCCGTAATCACAATGCTCGACAAGGGAATACAATTCGGTAATATACTTCTCGGCAGTCTCCCCGTCGAGCTGGTCTCTGCGGTTGAATCTTGCGCGTTCAAATATAACGTTCCTTCTCACCTGGAAGTGTTTATCCAGTTTCCGCATGACTTCCTCATATTCCTCTTTTTCCTTTTTCTTGACCCCAACCGAAGTCAGAACCATTTCGGCTTCTCCTCCCATACAATAGCATGGATACCTGTTTAGCGCCACTCTCAGAGTCAAGCCCTGACGCCACCCGGAATTGTTCGAAGCGTCTCTTCCAACGACTCCAGTCGTCCGGACGGGCAAAATTAAACGGTTCTGGTGGGTTTAATGTAACTTTCGACATACTAGCACCGCTGCCACCATGTGATAAAAGAATGAATCTCTATTCCAACAGACACACACCCATCATCCGCGCATGCGCGTACATACATACATACATGTAGATAAATAACAGTTCATGCTACAATTCTAAGCTTCTTTTAAAAGCCACATTGTATGGATTTACTTCTCATTTATTGGATTGGTTATCCTCTTTTCTCTCTGATCAGTTTCAATGTGTATATATTCATGAATCTCAGTCCACTCTACTTCCTGTCATAAGTGGTGTGCCTCAAGGCTCTGTTCTAGGTCCTCTACTCTTTCTAATATACATCAATGACCTTCCTGACTGTCTCACACCACCTGTAAAGGTGAAAATCTTTGCTGATGATACTAAACTATACTCTGCTCGTTACAGTGCAGAGGATCCTGCGTTCTCAAACTCTCTATCTGAATTTTGTAACTGGTCTTCCAAGTGGCAGCTAAACATTGCTTTTCAAAAATGTAATGTCATCTCGTTTGGAAATCTAGCAGTCCCATCTATCAAGTATTCTTTATCAAGTGTAGTCTTAGAAGAAGTATCTTCTATTCGTGAGTGCTGCTAAAGCACATCATCGATGTGCTCTTCTTTTGAAAGGTTTTCACTCAAATGATGTTTCAATACTTTTACAGCTGTTCACTACCTATGTTAGGCCACTTCTTGAGTCAAACACTCAGGTGTGGAATCCATGGCTTCATCAAGACATTCATTCCATTGAAAAGGTCCAACGCTTCTTTACTAGAGCTGTTTGCAGAAGAGCTAAGCTTTCATATATGGATTATGGCACTCGGCTAAGAAATTTAAATCTTCAATCTCTTGAATATCGCAGGGTATTCTTTGACCTAGTGATGTGTTACAAGATAGTGTTTCACCTTGTTGATGTCGATGTATCTGACTTCTTTGTTATCAACTCTCATGTTCATTTTACCAGAGGACACCACTTTAAGCTCAAGTCCAGATCATTACCACATCATAATTTTCGTCAAAATTTTTGTTCAGAACGTGTCATACCAATTTGGAACTCTTTGCCCAACTCAGTGGTGTCTGCATCCTCCGTCTGTGCATTTAAAGCTCATCTGAGTCATGTTGACCTTACCCCCTTTTGTAAACTATTCCCTTATAAATAGTTTAGGCAGTTTATAAGTGCATTTCCTAATGCCATTACTTGCCTTTTTGGTGTAAATTTACCAAATAAATTATTATTATTATTATTATTATTATTATATTATTATCTAACAGAAATCTTTAGGTCTGCACCCTTGGTAAGGTTTATGTAGTACAAAACCACCAATCTGACCCTTGATGTAATCTGGAGGTCTACCTGGATGCTGAGCACTCCTCCAAGTTTCCGCTTCCCATACCATGGACCTCTGCTCTCAAACAGCACCCCCCCCTCCCCCCCTTCTCTTCTCAACAGCTTCTCCTTTCTTACCACAACACCTCAATATCTCACACACAACACTACATGTAGCACACTTTAAAAACATGACCAGCACAAAATGCATACCCAAAGTTACACACATGTATACTACCCATGCAGCTTCAATCCAGCCGCGGTATATGTGTTGTGTGTGTGTACGTGTGTGTGTGTGTGTGTGTGTGTGTGTGTGTGTGCGTACAGTGTGTGTGTGTGTGTGTGTGTGTGTGTGTGTTATGGAGAAGCTGCTGCCTCAATTTCAAGCTTGGCTAATTGGTGCATGTTACTCTGTATATACATACACATTTGCAAATGTACAAATGTACATATAAAGATCTGCTGTATATACCCAGCCCAACTCCCAAAACTTTGGGTCATTGATTTTATGCTTTCTGGTCTCAGCCTCCTTTGCTGCAGCCCCTTCAGACAGGCTTGCTGCTGTTAGGATTTAAGGGAGCGGTCACAGTGATGTCAAAGGCAGCATGTTTCCCTCTCTCCCAATTGAGGACAAGTACTGTACATCCGCTGGCCAGGTATGGCTTAGGTCAGGTGTAAGACCGCTGCCTGACTCTACCAAGGTGGGCATGATAGCAGAACTCAACATGTTATACGGATGATAGTCGACATCTGTTTTACACGACAAGGGGTAGGAGATTAACTAACCACCAGTACTTTGTGCTCAAGCTCACAATGATTGTTTTTCACACTGCCAATCAAACACTAGACAGCCTGCATAATGACCACAGTGCTGCTGTATGTACAACATTTCATAATTGCATTGATCTTAAAATCCCAGTGGTTGGAAAGCAACTGATGATATGGGCATGCAGTCACTCATAAAAAAGCCTACAAGTATAAGATCTGCATATCTCTACCACACACACATGTACATGGCTCTTTATGTATGCATACATGAGGCTGCATGCCTACAACTTTGTCTCCCTCCCCCGGCCTCTCCCCCCTCGCACAATCTAATCGTATGCGTATGTATGCCAGTGCGCCCCGATGTATGCCTATTGCCAGGCTTGGCCTAATACATAATACCATGCTTTCCCATTTCCGATTCACGCCCTTCTCCAAAAGCCTTGTCAATGTGTGGGTACGTGGTATGTATGTGCATGTCACAAAGGGCAGATTGAAAGGTTGCGTTTGCCTACATGTGAGTGTATGCGTGTGTAAGTGTATTTGTGTGTCAAGGTACGTATATACATGTACAATATGGTGGATTGAGAGTTGAGTAGTATGCAGTACACGCCTTCTTATAGGCATACATGCATAAATGCAAGCGTATCGGTACACACACAGTGTCACGGCTGTGGAAACTAGGTTTATATTAGAATATTACGGTACCTAACTGTACATGTATCTAAAAATTGTGAAGAAACCACTCATTACAGACACCCTATGTTGTAAAACTAACAACACGTCAGAACGGCAATAAGAAATTCACTTAAAAAATAAAATACAGCACAACACTGGGTTCCCTCAGTTTTATTTATAATGAACACGCACTCTTATAATCGCGTACCAACCGTGCGCGCAAGCCGTGTTTATAACGCCACACGGTAGTTATTTCGGAAGGGTACAAGATCCAAACTGCGGTTCTCCTGCACAAAAGTAGGAGGTAAGACTAGTGGTTTCGTAAGCCAAAGGCATGCCAGCACAAGATTTGACGGACCACATCCAGCGCCGAATTTTCTGTCTTCAGGAAAACCCGAAGTGTAGACTTATGAATAATCTATTCATGTTGTGGTCATTGCTTGAAGATATGTACATAAACATAGGTTACAGGGATGGATTATCACCAGAAACAGCTGCTGCTGCACTGCAGAGTGTGTGGGCAAAGGCTGGTGGGAAGAGGGAATAAAAAGGAGTGCTATGAATGCAAAGAATTTGCAGTTGATCTGCATGTTGCTGTTGCCTCATATGTCAGTGTGCCCCGATGTATGCCTATCGCCAGGCTTGGCCTAATACATAATACCATGCCTTCCCATTTCCGATTCACGCCCTTCTCCAAAAGCCTTGTCAATGTGTGGCGTGTGTATGTGCGTGTCACAAAGGGCGGATTGAAAGCTTGCGTTTGTGTCAACGCACGCATATACAATAATGGTGGATTGAAAGTTGGGTAGTAAGCCTTCTTATAGGCATACATGCATAAACGCAAGCGTATTGGCACACACACAGAGTGTAATACCGTATACTGCCAAGACATAATGGCTGGAACTTATTTGGCGGAGCCAAAACAATTGATTTAACTAACTGGCGATTTGCATTAGCCGGATTTCTCACGATAATTAAACTTAATGGGATTTTTAATCGGCGGAAATATCATACCCGGTGCATGGCTACATGAAATTACTTTATTTAGACTCGGCTGCACATGAAGATACCGCCATTCTCCACCAACAATCCCCTCCATGCAGATGAGTTAATGTGGGCCTTGATGACGGGGCGCAAGGTTGCAGAGGTGACTGCCACTGTAAAGGGCTGTCCACCTGCTGAAAAATGAGCTCCTCAATTTCCTTCACAAGCAATGTCGGGAGGGTCCAAAGGTGCTTCCATCAGGCTGATTTTCTGCGCTGACCAATGAGTGCTGAGCCCTCCTCCAAGTATGCTATCTTATATGCCCGCAACCAGTTCTCCCGTGTCTTCTCACTGATCTTTGCAAAGGCGGCATCAAAGTTCAGCTACATGTACATGTAGTGAAGAGTGGGATAACAGTGCTGGCCATTGATGGTATTCATTGGAATGTTGAGCCAGCCAGGGTATCTGTCCGAAGAAGCACAGCTCGCTTTGATACTGGTCGTCGCAAGTGAATTACCAGTCTGTTCTGTCCTACCATGTCTGGAGTGTTATAGCTGGCTCACCAGCCCGTAGCTCTCTGTCCTGATGTGCCTGTCTCCGATGTTCCTGCTGCTGGATGACTGCAGGATCGAGTCTGATGCTGTGATCGACTCTGCTGGACATCTCCTTAGGCTGTTTTCATTCCCACATCGAATAGAGTGCACTTTTCTAGTAGGCTGACTGCTGTGAAGGCTGCAGTTGGCCTCGCTGTTCAAATTGTGGTCGAGAGCGATCGCAATGGGGGAATCAGGGGAGGATCCTCAGCAAGGAAAGGAGAGGGATACAGCCCAGTGCCTTCCATGTATTGAACAAATACAGAGCCGGATACAGAACTACTAGTACCGGTGTGCAGCGGGGAGAAACTCGTATTGTGTATTTGTACAACAGATTTCATTTAGCGCTTCAGCGTGGCAAGAGCCTTATGGACGCCTGGCGGCATCTTGCCAAATAGGCAGAGTTACGTGCAGAATGCCCCTCCCCCCGTCCCCCTCCGCGATCCGAAATAAGCTACATGTACAGTAGTTGGCGGACAAAATTGAATATTATATTGAGGGCGACACCGTTGGCGGAACTTTCCGCCAACTAGTTGTCGCCAAAACGTCTTGGCAGTACGGTACGTACTAACGTAACTGACCTTGTATATGAAAAAGAGGTGTTAGTTATAAATATCTGCAGAAATTATAAATTGAGCTGCTATTGATATATGCGTCAAATTATGTACTGAGTAACGTTTTAACGTGATGCTTATTAAGTTTTCCAAATGGGGCCGGGAACGAGCGAGGGTAGTAGCGCCATATATAGCATTGGCCGCCATTTTTAATAATAACTGAATCGTGAGCACCAATGACCATTATAATATAAATCCTCCAGGAACCAACAGGTTTAAGGTAAAAAATATGTTTTTACCACAGTAAAACACACTGGTGTATAGTAGACCAGAATCTGTTGCCGCAAGTGAAAAATCCAACACGAATCAAAATTTATAGCTGGTGGAATAACTGCTACTTGTCTACGGAAAGCACTATTTTGCCTCCAAGGAACCAAAACTTTCCATATAAAAGGGGTATTTTCTTTTTAGAATCTAAGACACAGGATACTGAGCAATAAGATTCCGTTGCCGCAAGTGATCATCATGGAATAGTTAGTAATTATTAAGCATAAGTTTTTGCTGTACATTATTAATAGCCTGAATATTTTATAAGAACGGTTCACGGATAATTCGCAAAAAAAATCATATTATGTCTTTCTAAATATGCTCAACAGAAATCATGCGATGGAATCTCAGGAAAAAAAAAAACTAACTTTTACAGGTATATACTTTTACGCAACATCATGTACAATAATACTGCAGGTGTGTGAGCACTTCAATGTCAGTGCAAAGGGTCATGCAAGAAGCACACAGTTGGCAGAGGTCATCAACCAGGCCTCACAACTAACAAGCTCCATTTGAAGATTGCCCCTCCATGAGCCCTACCCACCACTGGCAAGCCAAAACAATGTGACCGTCCTGAATGATTTGAAATGTGTAGTGTGTTCAAACATTCTGTCGCGGCCCCTTGAACTGCCATGTCATACAAGTTGGTCTGCACTAGGTGTGTTGTGGAGCGGTTGCTGCTCTGCGGACGGCTCCTTAGTACCTAGAGAGATCAGACCAATATCAAATGTCACAGACTGTAAGAAGCACCTCAGTGGAGGAGAATCATCTGTCCTGATGGAGAATGAGGTGTTTACACTGAGTAATGAAGAGCGAAAGTCTCTATTGCAGAAGGCATTGCAATCGGCTCTGCTGAAATATTGGCTATAAAAGGTTACCAGGTTATTCGGATATTCGCAAAAACCTATCCATTCGAATAGCAATTTAGCATTACTCGGGAAAATCGATTAGTGAATTTTATCTATTCGAAATAACCGGTTTATGTTTCGTCAGCATCGACAATTCGCCCATTATTCGAATACCTTTGTATACCAATATCTGGATATGATTTTCAATTGAGTATTTCGTAATTAGAGTTATATATATATATAACAGACGTCACTGTTGTTTTTACTATTTATACACACGTGCGGAAGCAATTTATAATTTGATAGGTATCGAGTAAATACATGTAGATAGCAATAATGCAAAATATTTAATGTGCATCAATTAGGGTTACAAAATATACAGCTCAATGCTTTTATCGTCGTCTTCATGTAACTAAGTTCATTAGTATATGCCACGAGTTGTGTTTATATGTAGTAGTAATAAATTTATGAATTGCATTGTTTTACTGTACAGTGCATGGTACGAAGTGCACATATCTGAGTATTGCCACAGTGCAAAAAGTTAGATATACGATACGGTATATTTTTGCGTATATTTGAGAATAACCAAAATATACGCCTGAGTACTATATTTAAAATATAAGACGGCGTATATTCAAGAATCCGCAAGTGTTAAATACGTCACTGTTTATATAGGCACAATGAAGTGTACAAAAATATGCCCCCGTAAGTATATTTATATTTATATCATACCACCGTGTAATTCAAGTTTCACATATTCTAGTGTGTATATTTGTGTGCAAGTTATCATTTCTCGTATAAGCGTTAATAAGCATCTAATTACTAAGGAGCCGGCGCTTAGCCTTTAGTACTTAATCATACCTTGCATGCGACCGTCAGTACAAACCAAACTTGACACGCTCAATGCCGAAGTTGGAATTCGAGCCTAGCTATACAGATCGATGTAATATATAAATCCACTTCGCACACACTACATCCTACATCATGCACACACTCGCACAATGTCCACACTTGCACGTACATGTCCACACGCACACGGACACACACACTAGCACATACACACAGATGTCCACGCACACGCATAAACACACAACACACAGACACACAGTTGCACGTACACACAGACAGATGTCCACACACACGCATCCACAGACAGATGTCTATTGTCCACACACGCGCATATGCACAGACACACACACACAGACAGATGTCCACACATACATATCCACACAGACGTCCATCAGTATCTGCTAAATAATGTTACTTGTCATAGTTTAGTGCTCTTATACACAGTTATCGTTGTTATTTACTATTTATAATTTTTGTTCCAAATTTAAAAGTGCACCAATTAGAGTATGCCATTGCACGTGTTGGCTAATTTTGGCGGGTTCCTGTGTGAGTGTGGCCTGGTAGGGTACGTGTCTTTGCTTATCATGTTGTGTTATTTTGGGGATGCGTTTGTGATGCAGTACATCAGCCCCATCAATCTGCTGAAAGCAAGCCTAGTATACGGTAAGCGACTCACAATTTGTGTGCAATGCGCTTTATTGGTGTTGGTCTCCGGTTATCACAAACGGCCGATTCTGCTGAGGTAAGTTACGCAGTGGCATTACTATATCTGCATTTTGCTTTTCTGCAGCGTTTCGATTCGAACTGCTGGTTAGTATGGCACTAAAATGTTTGTTTTTTTTTCGCATTTCGTTAGGCCGAGAACTAAAACACGACGGCCCCAACAAGACCATCAGTAGGGATAAGTATGACCATTTCAATTGATGCAAAATGTTATTATGTTCCCGTCTTTATCATGTCACGTAGTACGTGGGGACCGCTGTCTCAAGGACTATGGTTTTCGGCTATCACAAGCGGTCGATTCTGCTGAGGTAAGTTACGCAATGGCTTTGCTACCTTCATTTTGCTTTTCTGCAGCGTTCGATTCGAACTGGTAAGTATGCTGAGAATGTATTTTTCTTCTTGTGCGCATTTGGTTAGGTCGAAAACTAAAACAACGACGGCACCAACAAGTCCATCACTAGAGGTAAGTATGGCTATTTCAATTGGCGCCAAAAGTTATTATATTCTCGTCTTTATCAGGTCACACTAAGTTAGTGGGAACCGCTGTCTCAAGCACTATGGTGTTTGAATTTTGTGTTTGGTATTGTACCACTTATATGTGCGAAGAAATGTTTTATAACCAAGGAGATGCAAAGGGAGGGGGGGGGGAGGGGGGGACTGGTTTACGGTAGGTCAAAACCCAAATTACGATAGTGCGCGGTTCACCAAAGAGTGTAACATTAATGAAATTCAAAGGTTTGCTAGGATACCACAAACCACACGTGTCTGACTATAAGCATCTGCTTATTATGTTCAATACGCAGACAGCTTATATTGCTGCGTATATTCAAATATAATAATATACAGTGTCGTATAACAAACTTTTTGCACTGTGTGCGCTAGCGAGTGAAATAGAATGACAGACTTCTCACCCACTTCAAGTAAGTATACGCGCTCTGTTGGCGTGTGTAAGGAATTAGAGAGCATTACGCAATCGTACTGATGAGAAATTTCATTTGAGAAATTTCATATGCATTTAGCGAGAACGTGATGGAGTGTTGTTGGATGATTGTAAGTGGAGTACGTGATTGTAGGTGATGTGGGGTGAGTTTTTAATGGTGATTTCTGGTCTCAGTAGTTAGTGTTGGATGATTAGGTTTACATTACTATTGATATGTACAAGTGCATGGTAAATTTATAAAACTCTAATTGGCAAACACATGCTACTGTAGACCTTTGTGTCTCTGTGTTTTCAACTGACATGCAAAGCTCTAGTTTGGGCGCGAGACCAGGTGGATTTCTGTGCAGACATAAATTATCTTCTCAGTGTGCACTCCAAAAGCACCATAACCTGAATAACCTAGGTATTCGGCAGGAAATTTGGCTTAACCTATTCGGAAAAATCGATTTTGTTTATTAAACTATTCAGAAAAACCGATTTTCAGATCCACAAAAACCTGAAAAACTGATTAGTGTTTTTAAAGTATTAGAAAAAAAATTGATTTTCATTATGCAGGGGAGTTACATACCCTAGCTGGCATGGCTATTCCCTGGAACAGAATGAGACTTCTCAGCACCAAATATAACTTACCTCTTCTCCAGGTGGCTCAAAGTATCAGGAGTTTCTCTGGCTGGGGAGGAAAGGATGCGCCACATCTGCAGATAAATTTTGGGTGACAACCTGAAATGGGAGATGGCTCTCTTTCCTTTCCTCTCCCTTTGGTGAGGGCTTAGGGGAGCTCCTTTGGTTTACATTCCAGATCTGGTCAAAAAGGTTGTTGACCTCTTAGAAGAGAATCAAAGGTTAGAAGATCATGACATACACATCACACAATAACTTTCACCAAATGCAGGACAGGATGGCTTACGTGGCATTAGGGTTATAGCTGCCAGTGAAGTGTGGATAAAATTGGAGGCGACAAAGGAGGTGGTTCATTCAAAATGAACTTTCAGATAATTAATGTTGCAGCTCCTAACTCTGTCCACAACACGTGTGTGTTTTGCTGCTATGAAGCAAGTGACACTGTTACAAACCTTCACATAGCACTTGACCGCTATAAAGATCAAATAAGTTATCTACAAGGAATGAAGTGTAGGTAGGAACGGTTAACAACAAGGTTATAAGAATTAAATTAACATGACATGCACACACACACACATGCATGCACACACAAACACACACACAGACACACACATCCACACGCACACACAGACACACACACAGACACACAGACACACACAGACACACACAGACACACACAGACACACACACACGGACACACACACAGACACACACACACACACACACACACACACACAATGCTAAGGTTTGCCCACCTGGGCTTCACATCACTTTGGGTGTCTTTATCAAGCTGTATGGGTTGCTTGAAGATGAGTGTCATAACCTTGATCTTGAGCTGGTACTGCATTCAAGTGAGGATGCCCACTCCAGCTTTTCCACATATAGCCAAGAGCTGCAAAAGTTTCACCTATTACAAGCAGAGATGGAGCAAGTGACTGATAAAGTACAGCATCTGCTGTGCATAGTCAAGGAACACTTAATAAGTGTTACCCCACAAATCGTAGCTGCCATCCCCCCACCACAAATTGAAAGAGAAAAAAATTAACGTAGTTCTCACTTTTGGTAGAGGTAATATGAAAATTATCTCTGCTTTTGGATACGTATATGTCTGCAACCAGCAACAGCAATCCATAGGCGTCTTGTGCCCTGTGCAGTTATAGAAGTGATTTTATCATCCGTTTGGTGTACGGATAGCCATGTAGGCAGTGTACAGCTCAGCTCTAGACCCTTCATAGAAACGAAAAACATGATACTGATAGCAACAATACAACGCTTTAGCTCTTTCATATTACCCCCAGCGTAAAATGCTGCAATAGAAGTACATGTACGCGTAGATTATCGAAGAATGGCCACTTTTTAAAGTGTTTAAGCACCTCTTTAGACAATTCTACGACACACGCCTTTAGTAGACAAAGGTACAGGCATCTATATACCATACTTGTAGAGTTGTCGTTTAGCCCATCGTTGTGCTTGAGAGTCGCTACAGTCTTTAGAACTCACGAGGTCCGTACGTCCTGTAATAAGTCGCCTGTCCTCAAGCCACAAAACTGACACGTTTTTGCAGGTAAGGCCACGTGATTTTATATGTAGTATGAAGGTCAGGGTGTTTCTTCAGCATTGTATGGTGTGTAAGTGTTTATTGTATTCTGTGTGTAACGCATTCCACAGGGATTTAGTTCGTTGCTATGGGACAGCAAACCAATAATTTCTGGGCGGAGGGCCTATATTCCACGCGTTCACTGAGAGCAAACAGCCGTGGTGTAATACATACTATAACTTATGAAGAAAAAAAAGACTTGACATATCCAGAAATGAGCGGTCAAAAGTCAGAATAATTTACTCGCGGTTTGCGAATCACCGAATATTCCCGTATACCTTCCCATACCAATGTATGGCTTAGTTGTATACCAAGGACGCCAGATTTTTCCCAGGATTTGAAATTTGAAAATGTTAGTACACTACATTTGTTATGATTTTTAGTGGTGTCGCCGTATTTTTCCTATTTAAGCTGGGGCTTCCCTAGGATTGTCATAACATTGTCCCCAAATGTACAGGTAGTCAACGAGAAGGGTTTCTCATTACAGTATTCCACGGTCATTTGTGTCAATACCTTTACGATTTATATCTGAAAATAATATAGCTAGTACATCGACGAACTATAAAATGTACTAAAAACTAGGCCTTCCTATTGAAAAATCGGCTTCCATACCCGGGAGAAGCATTTCATGTTGAATCTGTACGTTCCTCCATCTCGTGCCCTCAAAATTGACTCACGCGGATAGTACCATACAGATAATGCTGTGTAGTTGATCTGCTTTATGCCTCCTTCAGTTTTTTGATGGCATGAAATCGGTCCCAGACCTCTCGTCGCGCTGCCCAAAAAGGTTTTCTACCAGTTGAGTTACTATGCGATCTTACCCGATGTCGTTTGTATAAATCGCACATACAGTTGGCCTACCATCCAGACCTAGCTTGACACACGCGTGCGCGCGTCACGAGTGATACCCGTGCGTGACTCGAGCATACTTGTGTTTCACACGCATCAGGTTAGTCCTGGCACGAAGCGACATACGACCTCGCGTGCAATTAAGGGACACGACTTCACACATTCGTGACACGACTTCGCCGCACATTCGAAACACGACAATGTAACTACGAGTCCACGATTGTTAACCTGTCGTGTCACGACCTAATATAAAACACGAAGGTTCTCGGTCGAGAGTCGAGACTCGACAATTCAGAGACGTACGTGTCCCGGAAGCAAACACGCCATACTGAGAACTCGAGCGTCATGTTTGTCAAGCTACGTCTGGATGGTACTGTACATAGTTGTGTACTCGTTCTGATATTTGTCTGTGGCGTGTATATACCATTGTGCATGCATTGTGTTTTCTAAATAATGTGCACCATTGATCGAGCAACACTTAAGCATCCTGAAAGCAGCTTCAACTGCGTGATAGCTGTATTCTTAAGCTACGTCTGGATGGTACTGTACATAGTTGTGTACTCGTTCTGATATTTGTCTGTGGCGTGTATATACCATTGTGCATGCATTGTGTTTTCTAAATAATGTGCACCATTGATCGAGCAACACTTAAGCATCCTGAAAGCAGCTTCAACTGCGTGATAGCTGTATTCTTGATCTGTTGTATCTGCTGTGTATTAATTGTCTCCAAACTTTCTACAGGGAAATATCTTCACACCATTCACACAGTGTTGCACTACTATCGTATACTTATGTCTGGGTACAAGTTAGCATTGCTTTGAGGTTAGTGTCCCTCTCGCACGTTTTGTGCCAAAACACACACACACACACACACACTACACACATACTCACATGCATAGGCTTGCATGTGCACTTGAATGTCTAATGAGATATCAATTTTGAAAAAGGAACCTCAGCATTTGCTTTGCCGTCCCACAAGTATTTGGCCAGTAGAGAGAGACACACACATGCACACACACAAACACACACACACATGCGCACATGCACACACACAAACAAACACACATGGTCATGTACTCTAATGGCTGATGCAAATCTTCAATAATACACAAATTACACATGACTGTAAAAACACAATTTCTATGTACACATGTACATGAAGTGATGATTGATACCAATATCATGCATTCTTCTCTATTTTGCAGTTGGACACTGCATCCAACTGGGTCTATTGAGAACAGTTTAGCTTGTGCAGCTAGCAATACATACAGTCTCAAGTATCCACCATGCACTCCTATCAATCGACCTACATAGACCATGTGGTGCCTGATGAGCTACACCTGTTCCTGGAGATCCTCATTGAAAGTTGAATATCAGATGCAGTTGAATTGGACATCACAGAAAAATGAAAGCAGGCAGACCTCTTTCAGGGTGCAACATTAAATAAGGGGCAGGCTGGAATATAAAAGAGAAGTCACGAGAGCTTGACTGGACGGACGTCTCTTGGAGATGCACAACAACAAAAATATCTATCATTACTGCCAGCACAATTTTCTAGTGTCCTTCATATACATGTACATGAAGTGATTATTGATCTGATTAATTTAATGTGTTGTGCATATTATGCTTCCAATTTTCAACACAATACTACATGTAGCTCTTTAAGAAAAACCAGAGATCAAACCTGGCATGTGATGTGTATTCATTTTTAATGGGAAGCCCACAATAATTCATTTCAATAGTTAAACACGTTTTTTCACAACATACATGTATAGGCGTTCAAAAAAAAAAAGTTTTTTCACATTAATTTCTTTTATCTTGGAGAATGCTTTGCACCGTGTCCATGTGACAGAACTCTTCATTTTGATGGGGAACTCAACTGCACACCCATCACCGTTTTGGTCATATACTTGACATACCATTCATCTGTGAAGTATCTCTCATCAAAATCATCACTTATAACCTCTTTCTGCAATAACTCCTTTGTCAGCAAAGATAAATTGAAATACATCTGTTTGCATGCTAAGAGATAAACGATTTTTTCGAATAGTTCCAGATAGGGAGCGGCTGATTACGAAAATAAACTGTCTAAAATTGTACGCATTGAAGGTTGTGGGTTTGCAAGCGCCCTAGCTATTGCACATGTGAAGTAATTGATACATCGCCTCTGTGTACAACGTACCTTAAGAGAGCAGGAGTGACACATAGATCTGTGAGATACCCACTGCTTCACTTCCATGCAGAGAGGAAGACAAAATATGCACTTGAGGCTCTAAGACTACAATTCCAACTTGTTACTCTCCAGCCATACCTTGTGCACCAGCTGACCTGGGGAAGGTTTGTGAATACCCATGGTGGCAAAGGTTGAAACATTCCTTGTGATCTCCACAATGAGCATGTAAACAAGCTGTACAAAGAAATAATAGGGAACATGGGAGCTAACTTTACCGAGTTTGCTAGTACTCGTGCTGCAAGAGCAGTGTCCTCCCTTGAGAGGCTTGCTCTTGGCTTTGAGAGGCAGACAGGCATCCATCCAGAAGCAACTGCTCACAGCAGGAGGTCAGATGTGAAAGATGTACAGATCGTTGCTGAAGTTGTACTGCAGGCCAAAATACTGGAGGTATTTGATGAGAGATACCACTCAAAGTTCCCCAACTTCTCATCAAATCCCCTAAATAGATTTGATACGGATAAAATGATCATCTGGATACAGAAGAAAGTGCACAGCAAAATCAGTGATACACAATCAAATAACTCTGCAGGTAGTGATGATGATGATGAGGATGAGGAAGATAGTGCAATAGTAGTGGATGAGATCAATGAGATGGACTACTAATGGCCATATACATACCTACTATATATGTAGGTTACAGAGCCAAAAAATGGCAGGGAAGAGGGAGATAGAACGGGAGAGAGAGGTGTGGTGCGAGACAACAAAGGCGGGAGGGGAAGACAGGGGGAAAAGGAAGGATAGAGGGTAGAGAAAAAGGAGGAAAGTAAAAAAGCGATGGAAGAGAGGTGATGTGAGGACCAAGGATGAGATGGAGAGAATGAGGACATGCCTTGATAAACGTACTGTATATGTACATTAAGGCTGCATGGTTGCAACTGTATAAGTGTATGCATATGCATATGTGTGTGTATTATGTGTGTGTGGGCAGGTTGCATGCATGTACATGTATGAATGTGTGGGTGGGCTGTACGCCACCCATATGTTGCGTGCATAAATGTATGTGGTGTGTGAATATCTATCTATGCTTGTGGTTGTGCTGTGTATGTAATACTTGTGTGTGCAAGTGTATGTGAATGTGCTATGTATGCGTGCTTGTGTGGCTTACATATGTCTGTGTATGGGTGTGCACAGACAAAGTAAGCAAATCATACAGAACAAAGTATACTATTGCAAACAACTGCATGATCCAATGGCAACACATCGATTGCACATGTATGAATTGTTCCCAAATAAAGAATTAACAACCTGTAAGATAAGGTTACACAAACACACCAACACCACACTCACCTGTGTATTTGTGCATGTTGAGTGTGTATGTGTGTGTTCATTGCGTGTGTGTACAAATATGTATGTATGTAGATGTGATATACATGTGTGTACAAACAGATGGAGGCACATTTAAAGTAATGAACACATGTCAAGTGTTGTGGCTGCTGCTTAGAATGGAATACAGAGCAAGCTTGTCGTCAGGAAGGGGCCCATTGGTCTCGTCTGATGAACTTGTCATATCAAGTGGTATGCCCTCTTACTCTCTGCGCACAAGACCCATGTGAGAGGAAGAAACAATGATGCAATAACACATGCACTAATGTATACACACTGACAGACAAAAATACATGCACATACATACTCAACAGAAACAAGCATACATACACAAATACACATGTACATATGCAACAGATACATGTACACACACATACCACACAATCGATGCACAAATACATGTACCTCATGTACCTCAACAACATGCAACACACACACACACACACACACACACACACACACACACACACACACACACACACACACACACACACACACACACACACACACACACACAACGTCAAACACAACTTCACTAGCTTCAGATCCTTTCACTTCTATTGTCCATCCAGCTTGCTGTCCAATTCACTGCACTACTAGTAGCTTCTTGACACACTAATCATCTACCAGAAGCAACTCTTACTCAACCGTTTTTTTGTATCAAGTTCTGAAGCACTCTTGCACGGATGCCTGGAAAGCAAATCCTCTATCTTAACATAAATTGTATGGTCTGCACCCGTGGTAAAGTTTACCTAACACCAACTGACCCTTGACCACAGCTGATGAGTAGGCATTCTCACTAAGCTATGGTCTCTCCTAGATGCCAAAGTCTTTTCCTCCACCAACATTTCAAGAGCAGCCAGTCCAAACACATATGCACATCACTTTTGTCCCAACACCAATATCTCACACACCACACCACACTCACCTATGTGTGTGCATAATTGTGTGTGTTGATGTGTACGTGTGTGTGTGTGTGTGTGTGTGTGTGTGTGTGTTTGTGCATGCATTTGTGTGCATTGCATGTGTGTACTAAAACCCAAGCTTATGATCCAGTGCAAGTACAGTATTCAACAACCATGGTGCCCGTATTCAGTAGCCACGTTCCATCATGTACATAATTAATAATGTTGACATTGAGTACCTCAACTACACATATACCCACACATGCACACACATGCATGTACATATGCACACATGCACACACACATACACACACACATGCACACACACATACACACATGTGCACACATCCAAACGTACACATCCAAACGTACCCATACATTCAAACATACCCACACATGCACACACACCATCCACACACACCATCCACACACACCACACACATACAGCATGCACACACCTCTTAGTTCTGTCCAATAATGGTCCCATGTACAGTGTGCAGACACTCAGTCCAGCACTGAGGTCCCAGTGTTTTGTTGCTCCCCAACACAACCAATCCTTTGGAAGGATACCAGTCCCACACTGATAGATAAGCAAGTACATGACATCACTCCTACCCTGCCATCACCCTTAAAACTCCCTTCAGATCAGGAATCATAAGGTTCCACACCTACATACACACCCACACACATACACATGCACACACACATCGACACATGCACACACGCAGATACAACACACATGCGCACATGCACATGGGTACACACACACACACACACACACACACACACACACACACACACACACACACACACACACACACACACACACACACACACACACACACTGGGATTATAGTTACTATTCTAAAGAGAGGCTGTAGGGAAATAGCCCCGAACGCAAGATAGACTGACAGTTCTATAATGAGGTTGCCAAATAATGCATACCACTACACCGTAAAGCCCTATGTTCTAATGCAGCAATTACAGCACATTCTAATACATAGTCCTTATTCCACAGAGGCATCAGCAGTGTGAGACCATACAATTTGGGAACGTGATGATGCTATGGTGTCTATCTCGTGCTCAGGGGCTATTTCCCTACAGCTATTTCTTTAGACTAGTAACTAATCCCAGTGTGTGTGTGTGTGTGTGTGTGTGTGTGTGTGTCTGTGCATGTGTGTGTGCTTGTGTGTTGTATGTACGTGTGTGCATGTGTGTCGCATATGTGCGTGTGTGTGCACGTGCACATGTGTGGATGTTGTGTATGCATGTGGAACATTATGATACCTGATCTGAAGGGGTGGGAGTGATGTCATACTTGCTTATCTATTGGTGTGTTTTGTACACGCTGTTTGTTTTATTACAAATCAGCTTTACTACACATGTACTTATTCCACAGAGCATCAGGGGAGACCATACAAATTGGGAACGTGTGCCATTGATAGTTTCCAATAGCTATAGTGTCTGGAAGGTCGCTTTCAGCTCCTACATAAAATTATAATTGTGCGCTGCTAGTGCCCCTTATCATGTGATTGATGCTGGCATTGTCCTTATATGGCTTGTCCCTGTCACTGTGTCTGTCAGCTTCAAAATGATATTTTATATAGAACGACGGAAATGTAGATACGTACGCAAGGATTCGTAGTTGGTTATGTACTTCGTAGCTGGCGATGATCTGGCAAATATATATAATATCGCAAGCGATACAGCTCTATGCCCAGATCACCCTCGATTCTCAAATACAGATACGGGGCGCTACGAACAACAACTAGCATGTTTAGGATGCCAAATGTAACGTGTCTACTGGCACACTGTAGGGCATCGCATAAACGTGTTATTTTGCGGAGCGAACATGACGTATGCGGTGCGAAACAGTTAGCTATGGTTGCTACGCACATGTAGAACACCTAGACACTTCAGCTGCAACATACCTGAGTGGGTCTGGTACAGGGCAAGCGTTTTCCCGCAGTGCCATCGCCCGTAGGTCATGTTCGAACGTCCATTATCCTTGTAAACGTAAATCATTGTGAAGAATTAAAATGGAGACATTCAGTACCTCAACCACTAAAAGTGACTCAGGAAGTCACAGAAGTAGGGAAAAGAGTGTTGCATGGTAACACACACCTGCCTCGATGATC
Organism: Ephydatia muelleri; assembly: GCA_013339895.1. Taxonomy (NCBI): domain Eukaryota; kingdom Metazoa; phylum Porifera; class Demospongiae; order Spongillida; family Spongillidae; genus Ephydatia; species Ephydatia muelleri. The sequence goes on along the minus strand of JABACO010000004.1, from coordinate 10,882,970 downwards.
TGGTTAACATAATCCGAAACGGTTTTTACCACAACTATCACAGATCCTGAGAAAAATGTACAAACGTCTTGAAACAACCCTAATTTTTATCAAATTTCTACACGTGTCTATGGACGTGTTGTTTTAAGGCCCAGGAAGTCACAGATAGACCATAAATTTTTTTGTGTCATAACTAAAGCATAGCTTATGATGTGCCTCACTGTATTCTTGACCGGATTTTTCATTTCTGTCCTTTCCTGATTTATGTTAGGCAAAAAAGCACTTTCTTCCATACATTTCAATGGACGCGTGCGCGGAAAATTAACGGACGTTTGCAATGACGCGTCAGGAATACGTAATGAGCGTCCGAAATTTCTGGCAATGAACCTCGTCCAAGCTGTCAGCAAACACACTAAAAAGGAAAAGTATAGGATAGGAAATGGTCATGCAAACTCGCACATCTCAAGCTATTAAAAATCTCCCCTCCCTCCCCCCCCCCCCTCCACACCTATAGCGCATGTACATTCAAACTCACCGACGTATCAGAAATCAGTATTGTTTGACACTATCCCATTGCCTTATCAATGCGCTGAATGCTTCCAGCCTGTAGAGTTTCAAGTACCGGTAGCCTGCAGCTTAGTAGACGTCTCGTGAGCAAATGATGGTTAATATTCTTAATATTCCTTAACTCTTTTAATAAAATTATTCTTTTATGAATAAATTATCGAGCGGTAGAAATTAATCTTTTGTCTTGATTTTAGTTTCACGATGCGTTACGTAAACTGAATGAAACATGCATATAATACTAAGAATTATTTTTAGAACACAGTAAGCTTGTTTAAAATTCGATTTGAAAAAAATTACAAGATGTCCTCCGATGTATGGGACATTTCTGGATATGAGGTGTTAGTTATAATTATCTTGCAGAAATTATACAGTGAGCTGTTATTAATGTATTGCATTGCGTCAAATCATGCAATCAGCATGAGGAGGACAGCCCTCCTGGGGGACCCCCTGATCCTGAGTCAGACACTGATGACATTGTCATCAGTGTCTTTATTAATAAGATCATTAACCCTGACAAGTCCTTTGGCTCCTAGGTGAGTACTCTACTCAATATGCCTAGACCTTATATGGTCATACCTTGGCACTCTTCCCCAGGACCCCATGTGCATTCTCCTCCTACAACTCTCCTCTCTGCTAGTGGAGCATACTGCCCCACACATTCATGACTCCAACAGTCAGTACAGATACAGATGTGTAGTATTAGCGTTGATATAGTGTACTGCTGGCCTTCTATACTCCCTTGGTACTGTTTTTTTATGTTGGTCTTGGGGCCTGACTGCTACCACAGAACCCACAAGGGCAGTCCAAGGTGTACACAACCATTGTCCTGTCTAAAATGAATACTGACCTTCACTTGATTGGCAGATATACATGAAGATTGGACTACTTGTGAGGGAGGGTGTGTATGTGTGTGTGTGTGTGTGTGTGTGTGTGTGTGTGTAAGTGGTAATGCCTGTGGTTGTTTTATCTCACATCCATGGGAGGAGCTACACCTCTATGTAATGGGCTTTATCTGTGTACATGTACTGTAGGCACAAGCGCTTCCATACACTCTTTGACTTGTTGAAATATGGGTTGATGTCGAAGTACAATGTAATGTGCTCTTCCCTAGACTCTATGGAGGAGCTACAGCCACTCCCCCATACCCCAGCTGGAGCGGGACGTGGGCATGGGACATTTATCCCCCCCCTCCCCCCAAACTGGAAATCCTGGATCTATCACTGAAATTGAATGTACTCTCTTGTCAGGATCAGCTGAACAGGATGCCCTTACAATGAAAGAGTCACCCCTCAAAAACTTGATACTGTTCTTCCTAAGGCCACACCCATCATGGGGGTGGTTGCAAAATGACTAACAGTTTTTGCTGCCTCTATCTTTTGCAGTCCCTGCACCATCATCATGCTTGACCCTTGCATCCATAAATAACCCCTACACAAATACTATATGTGCATGAAGTTGTTCACTTTATGGAGGTATCATACATATCATGTATGTATGGGGCAAAGGTCTTGCCACACAACAAAATTCATGACATTGTCCCTTTGTTCCTTGTATAAACATTCAAATTAAGATAGGATCAGAGAGGGCTATGTGCACACACACACACACACACACACACACACACACACACACACACACACACACACACACACACACACACACACACACAGCATGTCTCAGCTTATGAAGTGGGAAGCTGAAATCCCATTGCAAACATTGTTGTTTTGGTTTTGTTCAGATTACACAGTGACTGACAGAAACAAAGAAAAATGAGTTCAATGACACCAAGTCCTATGAGCTTGGAGCTGATGGATGCAATGGCTGCATTCTACCAACTGGCATCATGATTCACTGTTTCTTCATCCTGTCCAGTTCTCGCCATCCTTTATATGTGTAGCCTGTATGTTTTTAAATTACTAAGGCATAATGTAATCAGTAGAAGCCTGGGTAGGGGGGGGGGGGGGGGTGAGAGAGAGAGACAGGAAGCAGGAAAGATTGAGTAGGCAACACGCAACATCTGTCAGTAACACTCATAGTTTCAAGACATTATGTGGCTACAGATGTTACATTTACAAGATGCACACCATTACAAGGGATTTACTGACCCCTTGATTTACACATGCCATGTAACTTGCCATTCAGCCAATTAATCGGGCTGGTCTGCACCATTTACTATAACTGCATGGCATGCCATGTAATGGTACAATGGGAAAACTTATTTTTGCCCCATCACCATATTCCGAAACCCCCTTTTGCATTCAACACAGATCCTCGTAACTAAAAATCCATTCCTGGACCAATGGGACTGAATATATACATGTATGATCAGTCACATTGGTCCTTCTTCCTATGCACGGGTAAAATGCAACCAAAGGTGGGTTCAAAAGTAGTTCTGAAAGAGTTCAAACTCTGCACTACATGTATGTGATTGCCCCAGAAACATACTACACACACACACACACACACACACACACACACACACACACTTGCATTGTAGCTTTTTCCCTCCTTTACTTACACACCTAGATCAGTTATAAGGGCATACACTTACACTGTTACATGCATTACGTCACAAGCACCATACGTATACATGCACATACGTATACATGCACCATACAGTAAAGCATATACATATGTTGGAGGCAAAATATACAGTTTCTGAGCAGCCGTCGAGGATATGCAGCCTACACTATCATCTTTTTCAAGACAACGATCAGTCTCTCGGTGTAGAAAACACACTCGAACTTTTAGTATTATGTTTATTCGCTCATTTCTCCTGTCTACCCCGCCCCCTGGCCCACCTCGCCCTCTGCCTCGACTCCACCCTCGCAGAATTGCCCTAGATGGGTGTCCAAGTTAGAGGTCTCACGTTAGCTAAATATCTATGGCAACCCATAGAAACGCCATTTTAAAATGGCGCCTTATTGCACCAAAACTGGTTTACTATTTTTCAAAATGGTCCCCAAATTCTTCACGACAACATTCACTTTTTTTCATATATTATATTATTTGGATAGTTGTAGAATAGTTTTAGAGGGTGGCAAAAGTTCTAACCCCTTCTGTTCATTAGTTATAACTAATGGAATATCTTAATTAGCATGATTTTTTTCCACTTTGTGTACAAGTCTATGGAATATCATATTTTCAGAATTGGTCCCAGAATTTTGGACGGTATGAGATACAAAATTTGAAATTGCCTACATTTGAACATCATTTAGAGTAGTATTAGTGGGTAGCAAAAGTTGCAGGTCCGTTATTTAATTAAATAATAATCAAGTTTGTAAAAACGCCATACATTCTCTATGGAACGTACCGCGGAATGAAATCCAAAAATTTACAAACCGCAACTTTCGTGACCGTTCATTCCATATGGAACGCCAAGTGCGTATATGCATGCCTGCACATACAACATTACTTCCTTCATGCATGACTTAGACATTGCATGCAAAAACGTGTTGATCAGTCACAACTTATGATGCATGCAAATTGCACTTGTACATGTTACAAAGTAATTATGTTTCCTCTCACACTGACTACTCCAAGAGCAAGAATGCGCCCAGATCAGTGTAGTATATCATACTTGTTCACCCCCCCCCCCCCCCCCCCCACCAACCTTTTGCCAGCTCGATTATGAATTATTGCAACAAAAGGTGGTTATAATGAACACACAAAATGTGCTTACACATTTCTCATTTCTCCACATGTCCCCTAACTTTGGCTGGCTGCCCAGCAGAAATTGATCCGATCCGGTCCTTTTATACTGCTTCCTCTTTTAAGGATCCGTCCCGGACTTCTTCTCATTGGATGTGGCTTGAATAATGGCTTGACGTTCCCCCCCCCCCCCCCCCCCCCCCTCAAAAAAAAGAAATAGTGTATAGTGTACTGCTATCATGTGCATGTGCATAGTCAGCCACCGGATGAATAAATACCAATACAAAAACATGTTTTTTAAAAACTCATATTTTTAAATAAATAACCAATTCAGCTGTGCAGAGACTTGTTTAATATACCAAGAAACTCTTCTCCAAAGAGTCTCTATTGCTTTCCAGTATTGCATTCAGATGGGACGAGTCATTTAATAATATACTTTACTAACGAAATTGAATAACAGACGGTTTCAGGATGCTTGAGCATCCTGTGTTTGCGCTTTGAGAAGCATTGGCAATGAAACACTAAACAAATATACACACTGCAATAAATCACTCCTCTAATCCACATTTGGGCTTGTGGAGAAGATCAACCCCCTAATTCTTTAGGATTTTTTTAACGATGGCAAGCATTGTCACTTGAGAGGCAAGTCCTGTTATATCATTTTTAGTTCAGACAAAGTCATTTTCATTGGGTTATCGTTTTAGTACTTGCGATAATTAAATTGCCCTCATACAATTTTAACTTGTATAAATGCATAACTTTCAACTCACGTTTACATCAGATAAATGTATGTCCATACATGTATGTACATGTGAGCTAGTGGCAGGTCGTGTCATCAGTTTACTAATTAGAGCCCATATCACATCTCGGAATATCGTACCAACAATAGAATGTTTGTGGACATGTGACTGTATTGTGTGCAAAAACACAACAATTGTAGAGAAGAAAACTAACGTCCTTGTATATACATATACATATATGAATCGGTTGCACATAATTAATCCCACGCTGCAACATGATTTACAACATGATTAAGGTACATGCAATGGCAAAATGACGATTACATGGTCGTTGAAAATCGACACTAACTCTTGGCTACTATGTTCTATGTTATGTTCTAGAAAGTGTAAGGTGGCTAGGGGGGGGGGGGGGGGGGGGTATGTTCCGCTTGTCGCCGTATATATATCGTACAGTCTATGCTTTTCAAGCTGTACATTTCATCATCTTATTATTGAATTAGGGCAAAAGGTTTTGAAAACGATGCAATTTATTTATTGTCCTGCCATACAGTGCCAATGCTTTACATAAATTAAATATTTACATGTCTACTTTGAATCACTGTCGCCGAGGCAATTGAATGGAGTCCGTTAGACCTTTAATCTACCGACTTGTTTCATGGATCCTGTATTGTAAGCTATATAGCTTATTAACGTGTGTGTTATTAATAACTGCGTGATGCTTGTTGCTTGCGTTCCATTCAGCTTTTTAATATACATGCGTAACCCATCTCGGCAGTATTGCACGAATACAAGATTTTGTCTAGAACTCATGCACAAGTCTCCTGATGAGCGTACGCTGAAATAGGAAACGTCACTTCATTTGGGTACTATCACTGTAGATTGTAGAACTTGGTTTCGATCTCCGCACACATCGAGAAAGTAAATTCACAACTGATTATATATTTTTTCTGCACACTGACAATAGGTTCCCCAAGCTCTTTTATGATTATTATTTTGTTTTGCATAACCTGTTGAATTGCAAACGCTTCAGTTAAAATATGGATTTTCATCTTTGAATGGATCCATGTACTGGAAACAGTGGCAAACTGCCGGATTCTTGGTAAAAGGAATTGCATCCAGTCAATTTAAGCAAAGCAGAAAAAGAATGTACTACTTTTTATATGCAACCAATGGCACACCGTGTCACTTCAATGGTACATCTTAAATCCTACTGTACCATGTCGAGGATACTATATTAACCTAATGGTCTAGCTCTTCAGAGTTTTCCTGGCCATCATGCCATGTAGAAACTGTGCAGGGCTTTCCTAAGATGTAAGATATAGATGTTACTGCAGTGTACTGCATCATTTCATTTCTGATGGTTTCATTGGATAGAAGATCGGGATGAAAGCATGGAACGAAAGTCACTACGTATATCATTATTGCACAAATATCGCAGTGGATCATATGGGTCAATAAAGCAAATTCTTTATATGCACATTTATTTGCGTAAGTATGCTAAAAATAAGACATGATGTTGAATTAAAAAGAATTGTCTATTTACAATTAATAATAATGTGAATAACTATCAGACTAGTAATTTATATCCATCTGCACTGCTTTGGTTCTCCTATTTTCAGTTCAATACTCGTTAGGTGCCAAGTTACTGAGCAGTCCTCAGGACTTGGATGGTGCCTATGATAACTCTAGTGTGATAGTGGTGGGATCAGTCATCCAGCTCTTCTGTTCAGCCAATGGACAACTCACTGCTCCCCACATGCAATGGACCAGGAACAATATCAACATTCCAGAGACTGCACAGTTGCCTCATCTGATGGTCAAGAGTAAGATAGAGAACAACACCATCACTTCTCTTCTGACCATCTTTGGGTTTTCTGCAAGTGACAATGGAAGCTATCAGTGCATAGCTTCTGATAGTGACAATTGTACCATCAGCCAACCACTATTGCTTTCAGGTAAGTGCTCAGGGAATAATTTAACCGGTATCGCATCGCATTTTGCGAAGCAGTTTTTATAAGATGCGAAACAACTTTAAAACATTGTCGCAGAGAACTGCGATGCAGTATATCGCGTTTGCAGACACGTGCTCAGTGTAAGTGCTACGCGAAGACGGTATTTACGGTACAAAAAAAGAAAGGCGTCTGTACAAAACGCTACTCGCGCAACGTTTTATCAGCGGGATTGTACACACTCACGTGACATCGAGCATGACAATTAATGTCAGACGATTAACGATGAAAGGGGCCGAATTTTATTTACCTATTAATAGGTGACCTTGCGTAGGTATGTATTAGCAATAAATTATTACGTAATCATTACTAAATAAATTTTTTTTTGTTTTTTTTTTCTAATTGAAATGTAGTACGTACTGTGCATATACATGTACTATGTTTATACCAAACATTTTTTGAAGAGACTAGCAGCACAAATGGGGAAAACCCTACTCTCAAATATGTGCGGTAGGGCACGTCCATCAAAAGGGCACCCAGTTTGTGTTTGAGGGGCTCACGGGTGACCAAATCGTGTGTTCAGGAAGAGTTTATCATAGCTATGTTTTTCAATCCTGTTATATAACATATATAAATTGGGACAGTTCACGAGAAAATTGCACCACTCATATATTATAAAAATGTTATAAAAATGCATCACGTTTGCATCGCTATAACTTCCCAACGATTAACGCTATCGACATCCTATTTTCACCACTTCATACTACACCATTTCTCTACAGTAAAAAGCATTTTGGAGTCTTGGACTATATCCGTGCCGACGTTCCTACGTGCGATACCCCATGGGGTTCAAAACTACCATATCTTCGTGTAGGAGTAATCAAATCGCTTCAAAATCGGTTTGTAGGTGGAGAGGTCCTATATCTATCTATTTGTTCTGTTCGTTAAATTTTATGCAATCCGTTACGGAGATACAGTTGAACAAACTACGTGCAGATTTCGCGCTCGTTTGGCGCCAATGATTTGGGCAAATTGCGCTCCGCTCAATGTATGGGGAGGCGGGGATTATTACATTGGCGCGAATCAAGCGGGAAAACGTGCACGTAGTTTATTCAACTGTATCTCCGTAACAGATGGCATAAAAATTAACGAACAGAACAAATCGATAGGTATAGGACCTCTCTACCTACATACCGAATTTGAAGCGATTTGACCGCTCCTACACGAAGATATGGTAGTTTTGAACCCCAGGGGGTATCGCACGTAGGAACGTCGGCACGGATATAGTCCAAGACTCCAAAATGCATTTTACTGTAGAGAAATGGTGTAGTATGAAGTGGTGAAAATAGGATGTCGATAGCGTTAATCGTTGGGAAGTTATAGCGATGCAAACGTGATGCATTTTTATAACATTTTTATAATACATGAGTGGTGCAATTTTCTCGTGAACTGTCCCAATTATATTACATACATATGGGTCAGTTTCCGAGAAAATGAGCCTTCACTATATATGGGATCGTTTCCGCGAAAAGGGACCTAGTGCATATTATAAAATTTGTTATAAAAATGCCTTACGTTTAAATCGCTATAACTTCCGAACTGTACAAGCCATCGACTTTCAATTTTCAACACTTCATGGCACACCATTTCTGTATGTAGATCTATATTTTCGTGTCTTACACAAGCTCCGTGCCGACGTTATGAGACCTGATTACCCATGGGGTTCGAAACTGCCACATCTTCAGGTAGGAGCGTCTAATTCGTTTCAATTCAGTGTGTATGTAGAGGGGTCCTGTCGCTATTGATTTTTTCAGTTCGCTAATTTGTATGTTATCCGTTACGGAGATACAGCTGTGCAAAGTTAATGCACATTTCCTGCTCGATGAGCGCCATTATTGTATGCAACCCGCGTTCCATTCTCCCAATCCACAATAAATTTCGATAACTTCTTTGTTCCGCCCACATTCTCTGTCTAAAACTAAGATAGCCGTTCGCAACAATTTTACCTCACCCAGGCAGCGAGTTTATACCGGTGAATTAAAGGAAGAACGCTTCTCGCTTCGCAAAACGATCGTACCAAATTGATGGATCTGAATGTGAATGAATCGTTGCAGTATCCTTGCGCCTCCCACGGCAGTATTCAACACGGCGTGAGTAAGGCTATTTGCTACGCACTTGCATCATCCTCTAGTCGTGTAATAAAGCTTCCAACTTGCTATTAGTATAGCCCATGCTGAAATTAATGTCACGCCCACTCATCTACGCTTGCAATGACATCGGTTGCATTTACATTTTTCAGCTCACGCATAATACATGAACATGCACCCATGCTGGCTCACACAGTCTCCTGCACTTGTGCACACACTTGAATTGTTGCGTATATAAACCTGTACACCATCGTATGGCATATTCTTATGCACAACACTCACGTACAGTACATGTAGCACACAATAAACCAGTCTGATGATGATGACACACTCTTACACCACACCTTGTCACATGCACGGGATCTATTCCATTTAACTGTGTGCATTTTTGAGTGGGTTTATGTACTGAGCTTCTGTACCACTCTCTTAGTTTTTCCCTGCATTGTTGCCGAAGCATTCCTTATAACAACTCCTCTTTGTGCAGGCTGGGTTTGCCATATAAATGGTTCTTCATACCTGACATAGAGCTCTCCCATGTACATAAGTATGTGTAGCTACATGCAGCGTCCCATAGGATTGGACGACTGTACGTGCATCGTGTACTCGTAGGATTGGTCCTCTATTTGTGCGTAGGGTTGGTCCTTTGTACACACAGGTACCCTCGTGTCCCTATAGGATTGTTCTTTTGTATACATGCATTGTGTCCCCATAAGCCCATATGATTGGTCCTTTGTATGTACATTTTGTCCCTGTATATTGATCCTCTGTGTCCCATTGGTTTGATCTATTGTGCTTGCATACACTGTACATCACTGTATACATGCATGTGCAAAAATAACACTATATTTACCACAACATGCCTATATATTCCTATGCACTCACATAATCTTTCTCTAGTAGAGAAGTGTGTCATAAAGCTTTCTTGTTCTGCATAACGCTTGCTCAACTTGCTCAACTTCTCATCATTCTTTATGCCTCAACTATTGCTGCTTATGCTGACTTTTTGCCCGCACCATATGGAGTGCGTGAACATGCCCTCATACTGGTTCACACACCCTTATGCATGTGTATACGTTGTGCAAATAGCACTGTACAATTTTTGAGCGCACATCACTTGCACACACACACACACACACACACACACATAAACACAACACTTATGCACTGTGACACATATGGCAACATTATAACACACTCTAATAATGATGGTACATCCAAATACATTCAAGTGTAAGGTCTGCCTCTCTGAACGTAGTTTTCCTCTGCATTGTTGCTTGTAGTCTTCTCTAAAAGTATACTTTCTCCCTCAGTTACAGCACTCTATGTTTCACCTGTAAAAGCGTTTGGGAGTCTGGCAACAGCAGAATAATGAAATTGTTTACTAGCTTGCTAAGGTATGTCTGTGTAAACTAACCACGGGCCCTGACCCACCACAATCTGCAATGATAGGTAGGTACAATAATATTCATCGCCAAAGGTAACAGTCTAACCTTACAGGCCAACAGTACAATGTTGCATCACTAGTAAATAAGTTTGAATGCAGGGAATTCAACGAGTGTTATTGTATACCACTGTTCCTGGCCTAGCCTTCTCACAATTAGTACAAAGTATTGTGCTTCCCATTCCGCTCTTGTATACCCTTCTAGGAGTACTTGGAACACTCACTTCAATTCCTGCATACAACTAGTGTGACTTGCAACACTGTGTGCGGCCTCTTCACGGTGCACCACGCATGTAAAGTTTATTATTATTAATTTTTTGAATGGCGATGGTCCTTCATGGGCTGTGTTGTTCCTGCATGGCCTGTGGCAATGAATTTTATTGTAGCTACCCTATCCTGCAGATTGTGGTAGGTCAGGGCCCCCCCCCCCCCCCCCCCCCCCCCCCCCCGTGGTAGGTTTACACAGACATAAGTAGCAAGTTCATTATCCAACTCTGCACCTCTCTAAGAAAAACATAAAAAATAAAAAAGCTTCTTACATGCTGACCCATGGAATCCCTTATGACTTGTCCTCTATTCTCTTTAATTGTCTCAAGCAGTCCTATTGGGATATGATGTATGTACAAAAGACCAGTCCTATGGGACACTACAGTGTACGTGATGTGTACCTACATGTATGTCCCTCATGAGCTGTTCAATAGAATAGATCAAGAATACATGTGCAGAGAACACATTCAGTGTACCATCATTAGAGTGTTATTGTTTGTGCCACATATATATATGTGTAAGTGTAGTGTGTGTGTGTGTGTGTGTGTGTGTGTGTGTGTGTGTGTGTGTGTGTATGTGTGTTGGATTTGTGTATGCTGTGGATAGGTTGCATGATTTAAGCGGAGAAACAGAGTCAGTGTATGCCAATGCCGTCAAGCAGCCTACCACCCAGGCCTTGTCAGGGTGAAGGCGTAAGTTGTGGTTAAAGTTAGAGTGTCATAGAGTGGTGTGAGTTGTAGAGTAGTGTGAGTTCGCTGGTGTGAGCTCACTGGTCGTACAGTGATGTGAGCTCACTGATCGTAGAGTAGTGTGAGCTCGCTGGTCATAGAGTGGTGTGAGTTCCACTGGTCATAGAGTGGTGTGAGTTCCACTGGTCATAGAGTGGTGTGAGCTCGCTGGTCATAGAGTGGTGTGAGCTCGCTGGTCGTAGAGGTGTGAGTTCACTGGTCATAGTAGAGTGGTGTGAATTCTGGTCGTAGAGTGGTGTGAAGCTTGCTGGTCATACAGTGATGTGAGCTCGCTGTTTGTAGAGTGGTGTGAGCTCGCAGGTCAAAGAGGGGTGTGAGCTCGCTGGTCGTAGAGTAATGTGAAGCTTGCTGGTCATAGAGTGGTGTGAGCTCGCTTGTCATAGAATGATGTGAGCTCGCTGGTCGTAGAGTGGTGTGAGCTCGCTGGTTGTAGAGTGGTGTGAGCTCGCTAGTCATAGAGTGGTATGAGTTCGCTGGTCGTAGAGTGGTTGTGAGCTCGCTGGTCATAGAGTGGTATGAATTCTGGTCGTAGAGTGGTGTGAGTTCGCTGGTCATATAGTGGTGTGAGTTCCACTGGTCGTAGAGTGGTGTGAGTTTCACTGGTCGTAGAGTGGTGTGAGCTCGCTCATTGTAGAGTGGTATGAGCTCGCTGGTCGTAGAGTGGTGTGAGCTCGCTGGTCGTAGAGTGGTGTGAGCTCACTGGTCGTAGAGTGGTGTGAGCTCGCTGCTTGTAGAGTGATGTGAGCTCGCTAGTCGTAGAATGGTGTGAGCTCGCTGGTCGTAGATTGGTGTGAGATCGCTGGTCATAGAGTGGTGTGAGCTCGCTGGTTGTAGAGTGTTGTGAGCTCACTGGTCATAGAGTGGTGTGAGCTCGCTGTTTGTAGAGTGGTGTGAGCTCGCTAGTCGTAGAATGGTGTGAGCTCGCTGGTCGTAGATTGGTGTGAGATCGCTGATCATAGAGTGGTGTGAGCTCGTTGTTCGTAGAGTGGTTTGAGCTTGCTGGTCATAGAGTGGTGTGAGCTCGCTAGTCATAGAGTGGTGTGAGCTCGCTGGTAGTATAGTGGTGTGAGCTTGCTGTTCGTAGAGTGGGTGTGAGTTAACTGGGCATAAAGTGGTGTGACTTAACTGGGCATAAAGTGGTGTGACTTAACTGGTCATAGAGTGGTGTGAACTCACTGGAGATCACGGGGCCACTGGTGCAGCACATGGCCAGGCCTTGGCAGAGTGCTCTCCACCACACCACAGCCTGGGACCCAGCACCTGTGGGTGGCTCGCTCCGTGTGTACCAGATGGTGGAGTAGTGCCTGCTGGTGTGGTGGTGAGCCTGCTTGGAACTGGCTGTTGCCATGCATGAAAGGGCTGATGTGTGACGCACCACACCAGCACGTCCTCCTTCAACACATCCCAGCGGAGGTTATGCAGCTTGTCCATAGCTGCGGCCTGCCAAAAGAGCTGTCATACCTCAAGGCTGCTGCCATCGGGTGCGAAGAGCTGGCAGATGATGTGTTGGTACTTCACCACCTCAAGAGCAGTTTGGGCGCAATCTGAATGCAATATGTTCCAGGCTTCCATCCAGGAGCTGAGAACTGAGACCTGTCGCCTGGTGCTGCCCTTCTTAGCCACCTGGCCAACTAGCAACCCGTCATCTAATGGGGGAAGGAGTTGGTCAACTGAGCCGTAGTCAAGGCTATGACTGGGGTGCTGCACACATAAAATTGCTTTTATATGGATGCGAACCTGTGAACATATTGACAACAGTTTGGATGATTTTTGATTGGATAAGGGTTTTAGGGGTAAGACACCCTGCATTGTGCACTAATGCCAAGCTTAGGATTGGTTAGGATCATTCATTGAATGCATCTGTAGAAACATATGCTTACATCTCAGCCTTAGCAGCGGACATGCACTGTACCTAGTACCCATAGAAAGCTTAGTAATACTATGACATAGACTGGTCATATGCATTAAACTTGCTTTACTACACCTGTACCTAAACTCTACCTACTGTATGTCACATTCATGTACTCTGTGTGAGCTGAAAACTGTGTGGGCAAAAGGAGACCAAAGTTACTGCAAAGTGCTACATACGTAGCTAAGTGTGTGGGGGGGCTATAAAGAGTGATGAGGAGATGAGCAATACACCAAATAGGAAAGCTTTATTACACGTTTCTCCACTGACCAGAGAAAGATGATGTGAGTGCGTAGGAACTTATAAACCTTACACATGTTGTGTTAAAATATAGTTATTCTTTGCAACATGTACAATGTATGTGTACCTCTAGAGGACTATGAGGACATGATGTACGTACAAATGATCAATCCTATGGTAACTGTGCACATATAGAGGACCAATCCTTTGGGGACATGATGCATGCGCAGTGGGCCAATCCTATATGTCGCCACATACCTATGTACATGTGAGGGCTCTATGTCATGTAGGAAGAACCATCTACATGTGAAACTCAGCCTGTACAGAGGAATTGTTATAAGGAATGCTTCTACAGGCAACAATGCCGAGGATTAAACTAACAGAGTACAGGAGCTCGGTACATAAACCCCCTCAAAAATGCACACAGTTAAATGGTAGAATGCACGTGCATGTGGTGTGAGAGTGTGTCATCATCATCAGACTGGTTTATTGTGTGCCACAAGTACTGTATTCGTGAATGTTGTGCATAAGAATATGTCATACGATGGTGTACAGGTTTTTATACGCAAAAATGCAAGTGTGTGCACAAATCATAAAGGTGTGTGAGCCAGCATGAGTGCACTGATGTTCATGTACTATGCGTGAGCTGAAAGTTGATATTGCAAGCGTAGCTGAGTGGGTGTGACAAGAATTTTAGCAAGGGCTACAATAAATACAAATACACTTTTATAACAAATTTTATAATATGCACTAGGTCCCTTTTCGCGGAAACGATCCCATATATATAAAAGTTATAAAAATCATTCACGATAACTTCCGAACGGTACACGCCATTGACTTCCTATTTTCAAAACTTCATACTACACCATTTCTCTACGGTAGAATACATTTTGGGGTCTTGCACTTGCTCCGTGCCTGTATTGCAACGTCCGATACCCCACAAGGTATGAACCCGTCATAACTTTCGGCAGGAGTAATCAAATCGCTTCAAATTCGGTATGTAGATAGAGAGGTCCTATACCTATCGATTTGTTCTGTTCGTTAATTTTTATGCCATCTGTTACGGAGATACAGTTGAATAAACTACGTGCACGTTTTCCCGCTTGATTCGCGCCAATGTAATAATCCCCGCCTCCCCATACATTGAGCGGAGCGCAACTTGCCCTAATCATTGGCGCGAAACGAGCGCGAAAATGTGCACGTAGTTTGTTCAACTGTATCTCCGTAACGGATGCATAAAATTTAACGAACAGAACAAATAGATAGATATAGGACCTCTCCACCTACAAACCGAATTTGAAGCCATTTGATTACTCCTACAGAAAGTTATGGCGGGTTTGAACCCGGTGGGGTATCGAACGTTGCAATACTGGCAAGGAGCAAGTTCAAGACCCATAACATATTCTGCCATAGAGAAATGGTGTGGTATAAAGTGTTGAAAATAGGATGTTGATGGCATGTACCGTTCGGAAGTTATAGCGATTCAAACGTGAATGATTTTTATAACTTTTATATATATATAGCGAAGGCTCATTTTCTCGGAAACTGACCCATATATATTAAAATACATGTATATGCCAGAACGCGTACGCGCTAGGGCGTAGTAAATACAGGTGGATTAAAATTTTCAAATATTGATGGCGTGATAGTGGCTTCGTTTTGGTAGGGGGGGCAATGGACGGGCGTGTGCGAGGGATAGCTTTGCTCTGTGTTCAAATGATGAATCATCACACATTTCAGAGGGAAAAAAATTGCTATGCAACTGAACCGAGTTGCTAATCAACATCGATCTTGCGTAGCAAAATTGCAATTTTATAAAAGTAAATTATTCCCTGGTGCTGTATACTGAGTATTTTACATTTATCTTCTTTCTATGCAGCAATTAGAAGTAATGGCTCCAATGTGTTGAAAATAGTGAGAGAACTGAGTAACAATACAGCAGACCGAGCAAGTGTTCCACTAGGAAGTTCAGATATTTCAAGCAATAGAGGCTTTCTGAGGTGTGCAGCTGAACAGCCTGCTTCATCCTCACCCAACATGATGTGGTTGAAGGATGGAACACAACTCTTTGGTGATGATGTTAGGGTTGTGATCAATACCAGTAACTCTACCATTGGAACATCAAATAGGACAGTGAGCTTTGTTCGTATCTTCAACTTCAGTCAGTCTGATGCTGGAGTGTACCAGTGTGTGTTTTATGACACTCCATCTCAGGGAGGAGAGGTGGTCACCACTAGACCATACAAAGTGGACACAGGTATATTTACTAATAAGCATTCCACTTATTCTACCATGCTTTTTCATTCTATTGGGTCACTTTAGGTCCCATTTATCTTAATGGCGTATCACCCACAGTAGTCACTCTATCTCCCCCTGACCCTCTGGTCATCCAAGTAGAGGCAGGTGGAGAGTATGCTGGTATTCAATGGACAAGGACACCAATAGCTCTGAATGCCAGTAAAGGTGAACTGGTGGACTTCCAGCAGACATTGTGAGAACAGTGACATCAGAGGACTGCGGACTGTACACTGTAACAGTTAGCTTGATTTACCTCCAACTCAACTTGCAACATTACAGTTAGCAAGACATTTAATATAACTAACACTTGGTAAGTAGATACAAGTAATGGCCACTCATCAATTCTATTGGTATGCAGGGATAAGCATTCAATGTAGACACTGCACTGTCATTCCTGATGTAACCTTTGTCATGATGATCAGGGAATATATATATTTGTTTAGCAGGACTGGTCAACGTGTGTTTTACAATGTAGATCTATTTCATTCATGAATATAAATTTGCATGGTATCATGATTTGAAGCATGAAATGATAGAGCCAAATCAAGGTGACTGTTAATTACTATGGACTTTGATGTTATTATTCCTTATATATCATTGTAATGCACAATTCCAACAGTCAAATGATCTTAGCAAGCATAATTGAACCATTAGCTACAACCACTTTATCAGAATTCTTTGTTAATGCAGACGGTAATAATATATGATCTGCATTTTACATGTACACATATAAATGGTACTGGGTCCCATCAAATCTCTACACATAAGTATTGACTATTAGACCAAGTGTAAAATGTTCTATTCTCACATTTGCAACCTTCTAATTGTGATATTAGCCCATCACAACGCATTTGAAGTACATGTACATGTAGTTTAGTCCATATATTTGAAAAACCTGGAGAAATTGTAACGATTGAAGTATAGTTATTATGAGAGATGATAGCTAAATTTTGTGAATACTTTGTATCATCATTCTAGGGATCAATGTCACTACAGGTTTCGTTGCTCCGTACACACTTCCGTAGTTATGTGATATCATCAAAACCTCTCACACCGAAGGACTCGGACAAGATAGCTTTGGCGATTGCCTCCTCTGTGGGCGTAACCATTTCGGCGGCCGTCTTGCTTACAGCTGTAACGGTTACTGCAGGTGCGGTTGTATTCGAAGAAGACGTCTTCAAACGTACGTTAGAATTAGTCAGTTATACTATTAAACAATGCATGTGGTACAATGTGATATGCGCCACATATGAAAAACCGTTCATATTGATTTTTCGTATAATTTCTCATTGCTTTCATAGTCCTTGCAGAAAGTCTAACCGCAACCCTGGCCACTGCAACTTTCACATTCAACAAGAGCAGCCTCCAGTAATAGCTAGCGTTCCAGCATCTTACTGCCTTGTTGGTGAATCTGGTGAAGAGATCTACTCCCATCTAAACTATGCATACCAGCGCAGCGGCAGGGAAATTGATTGACCATTACAG
>JABACO010000004.1:10846865-10864548 GCA_013339895.1 Ephydatia muelleri | reverse complement strand
TTCACTTTGTTCCTACAACGAGACGCCTTGTGAAATATATAGTTCTGTGACACCTCACAGGTGCGAGAAATTAAGCCACGGGCTGCATGTACCAAGTCAACGTACGGCGCACGTGACGCGTTTCCAATGGTTCAGTAGCAATTTAATGACAACTGCTAAATGTTTTATTTACATAAGGTGGCTTTTGAGATTCTGGTGTTTGCATGACTTCTGACGTCACAATGTAACCAAATTTCCATTATACTGGGCCTTGTTACCAGCATAGCCTGAGGTTAAATGAGTTTAAGAATTCCATGCATTGCAGATACATGATTTGTGGCTATGCACTTAGTGGTCATAACTGCTGACAATTTGAATGCATTCATTCACCTCCTGCACTTCTGTAGCTTCTCCCTAGTATAGAATGGGGTGGAGTATGATGTTGTTAGGATACCTTAGCAAGACTCACTCATCGTTTGCAGCTGTTATTGATGTTACTCAATAGTGGCTCTGAGCATGCATAGAAAGGTAGCAGATGAATCTCTACATGACGTTAATGCTATGAATGCAATTAAGATAGCAGGTAGTGACATTGTAACCAGGGTAAGGCATCATACTGAGGATACGTTAATGTTTATATTATCAAGTGCACAAATATTTACTTTTCTGTTTCAGAGCTCCAACCATAGCATCCTTCTATTAGGACGATCCAGGTATGAGGAGACTGCAAACTTTTCAGAGGACGAGGACAGGAAAGAGGATGTGGCCGAAGCGAAGGAGGACAGGAGGGTGTTGCCTTTATATTGAGACTGTAAAGAGCAATGTATGCTTGTTTAAAGTGAGACTTTGCACAACTTCCATGGTACTGTATGTCCTTTGCGTGACAATTGTATGAACACAATCCATGAAACTAAAAGATTCTCTATGAGAAAGATGGTGGTGTATAGGATTTGAAGGCAATAGTGGTTTAAAAAGCAAGGAAACAAGGGTTCTAACAATAAGTGAAAATGTAATAGTCCTATATTTAGCACTTTTGTGTCATTTGTGTGCTAAATATAGGATTATTACATTTTCGATTATTGTTAGACCCTTGTTTCCTTGCTTGTTACACACTATTGCCTTCAAATCCTATATACCACCAACTTTCTCATAGAGAATTTTTTAGTCACTTGTAATTACATGCATTAAACAGATTGGGATTAGAGTATGCCTGCCTACTCACACTCATGCATCACACACCTACCCATTTTTCGATGCTCCACACTACCACATTTGTAAGCTCTCCACTTGGCTCATGGTGAAACATGAATTAGTGCCCTCAAAATGGCAAAGGACAGACTGTCCTTGCAGCTTCAATATGATTTTCTCCATTTGACATTCTAGTATTAATGTTTGGTTTTACAACAGGCTCACCTGAATTGTTCCTTGTTACTGTTATGGTTTCAAATTATCACATGCTTCAGTATATGTATTTGCCTGTTTTGATAATCACATTTTGGCATTTTCCTAGGACAATTAGAAAAACTGTTCAGCAAATTTCAAATTTGATCTACACTGCAATATGTACACGAGAGAGAGAGAGAGAGAGAGAGAGAGAGAGAGAGAGAGAGAGAGAGAGAGAGAGAGAGAGAGAGATAGAGAGAGAGAGAGAGTGAGAGTGAGATAGAGAGAGAGAGTGAGGGTGTGTAGAGAGGATAAGACAGACAGGATGGACAGAATTGGTTGAGATGTTTGAATGTGAGGAAGAGTGTGAGAAATAGAATCTTGAAGATTTTCTAACAAAAATGAAGTTCATTTTCCACGCTACCACATAAAGCAGTTGGGATAACATGTGATCAGGAGGTGGGAAATTAATGCTAACCTTGTCTTGATTACTTCATGCTCCCCTTATTGCTTTATGGATCCAAGCAGTTCAAAAAATGTTGTCTCCATGTATTTACACATCATCTTAACTTTCAGTGTCCTTTCCAATCCATGCATAGTGATACTACTCAAGCAACATTACAGCTAGATTTATTGCATTCAATAATGATAGCAAATAAAGTAAGTCTTCATTATGAATACATGTACAGGTGTTTACTTAGAAATTACATGCAGTTGCTTGTTTTGTATAGTAACTAAGTGCAGAAATAGTCCAGGTGCACAATTGTGATAAAGGTTATGTAACTACTCCAAATAAAATCATGACCCAATATTCAAGATGCATTAGGCAGTACATGTAGTTTGACATCAATGAATTTCATGGTTTTTACTAGTAGCTCATCTTTTTGATTTTATTATAATTTGATTAGTTGGTTTGAAAATCATACACTATGGGATGAAATTGATTTCACCTTCGTTCTTTCTCCCCTACTCCCTCACACCATGTCTTAGAAATGGAAACCATGTGAGGTAGTAAAAGAAGAGCCATGATATACCCTTGTTTAATTTAAGACACACATGTACACTGTACAATGATCACCCTACACTGTATAATGATCACCCTACACTGTACAATGATCACCCTACACTGTACAATGATCACCCTACACTGTATAATGATCACCCTACACTGTACAATGATCACCCTACACTGTATAATGATCACCCTACACTGTATAATGATCACCCTACACTGTACAATGATCACCCTACACTGTACAATGATCACCCTACACTGTACAATGATCACCCTACACTGTACATGATCATCCTACACTGTACAATGATCACCCTACACTGTACAATGATCACCCTACACTGTACAATGATCACCCTACACTGTACAATGATCACCCTACACTGTACAATGATCACCCTACACTGTACAATGATCACCCTACACTGTACAATGATCACCCTACACTGTACAATGATCACCCTACACTGTACAATGATCACCCTACACTGTACAATGATCACCCTACACTGTACAATGATCACCCTACACTGTACAATGATCACCCTACACTGTACAATGATCACCCTACACTGTACAATGATCACCCTACACTGTACAATGATCACCCTACACTGTACAATGATCACCCTACACTGTACAATGATCATCCTACACTGTACAATGATCACCCTACACTGTACAATGATCACCCTACACTGTACAATGATCACCCTACACTGTACAATGATCACCCTACACTGTACAATGATCACCCTACACTGTACAATGATCACCCTACACTGTACAATGATCACCCTACACTGTACAATGATCATCCTACACTGTACAATGATCACCCTACACTGTACAATGATCACCCTACACTGTACAATGATCACCCTACACTGTACAATGATCACCCTACACTGTACAATGATCACCCTACACTGTACAATGATCACCCTACACTGTATAATGATCATCCTACACTGCACACTACACTGCACAATGATCACTATTTTAGTTAATGCCATGATGTAAAAAGGTGAAAATAATGTGGCATTCAATTTACACTGCCATTTGAATAAGTGTAAAATGTTAGATAAACCAATACGAAGGCTTCGAGTCTAGAAAGTAGCTCTTAAGTTTGGAACCCATGGCTCCACCAAGACAATTCAATGTGTTGACCGGGTCCAGCAATACTTTACTCGAGCATCTATAAGCATGTTATGTGGATTATGGTAACCGCCTTGCTAACTTGGATCTACAGTCCTTAGAATATTGCAGAGTATTTTGTCGGTCTTATCATGTGTCAGTAGTGCAGTAATCTGGGTGATCTTCCTTTTGATATTGTTTTTCTACAAGGTGGCCAGGCTATACTCTCAATTGTAGTTTTTCAGTGTTGAATCAGTGCTGTTGACCATAAGTCCGTCTGTAGATCATGAATGCATGCCATTATTTGCCTTAGAATCTGTGCATGTTTTGTTATTTGTAAATTGTATTTGTATATTTCAAATCAAAACAAATCAAATCCTTAATGCCAAGAATATTTGTGTCAAGTATGGGTTTATTGTTACCAGGAGAATTCTTCAAGGCCCTTTGTAAAAATTATTGAAGTGCTACTCATGGCTTCAGTTTATATTGTAGAATGCCCGTTACTGTTTCTTACGATTTCTTAGTTGCCTCAACTCTACATTTGTTACATTCGCCATTAAATGGTTATTCTGGCTACTGTATGGATATCAGCTATGGGAACCAAATGATCTGATTCTATTGTTATGCACGAGCAAAGTACACTTTCCCACCTCATGTAACCATGGTGATGTCAGCATCCACTGGTGCAGACAAATTACAATGCATGTACAGCATGGATACACAAGCACAGCAGAACCCAAGAAGTACCAATCACTAATTGCGACAATACAACTTAATAATTTACAAGGAAGCTTACAATAATTTACATAGAGCTTCAAGACAAGTTTTCATTGATATCATAGCAATGCATAGTGATGTCATGGTCACAGGTATGCATAGTGATGTCATGGTCACAGGGGTTATACAAACATCTGCTGTAAGGTTTGAGAAATCGAGATTTTGCATGGCCTCTTACCTTGCCAGGTGTCCAAGTTTAAAGCCACACATACCACAGGGATTGGAGTAGTCCCTTATGCTATCCTAGCAAAATGTAGTTTACAGAATCATAAGTTTACAGAATCATACAATGCTTTTGATGTGCAGTTAGCATAAATATGAACAGTTAAATTACTTCAAATAGTGTATAGTAAATTGCATTTATCATACCCTAATGTGTCTTGTGAAAACCCTACTGCTGGGAAAATTGCACAGCCTGTTTGTGGCTGGTCACAACAGTAGATTCTTTGTGGTCCACACCTCAGCCCACTTCTTTTAGCATATCTATGGCATCCGTTGGGTCAAATGTCTGGATATGAACGGTGCCCTACTATCAGGTGCACAGCAACCTGGCACGTCCCTGCAACTCAAACGTTGGAGAATTAGAAAGTTAATAATGCTAACTATTGATGTATTTATCGTCACTATGACAGCTTTATGACTACACAAAGGACCTGTAGACACATGATACAGTTCTGGGAATCATGAAAGGATATGAACACTCTGTCCCAACCAAAAAAAATTAGATAATAAAATTATTATCCAATTCGATAAAGAGGCGTGCTTAATTCTGGATCAGCTGCATGTCACTAACTGGAAATATGTTATCAGTCAGTCGTTCAAGCTGAAGTGATGGGACATATTTACAGCTTGATGGATTGGCCCTGCATACATGCATAGTTATTATTGATCTCAACTTCTACTTAACTTCAATTAACCGGTAAAAGTTATGAATTATGGATCTGCCACTACCAATAATGAATTAAACATGAGGGTCGTTGTGGGCGTACTGCTTCTTTTCCCCTCCTGTTGCTGATCGCGATCGGCTGTCATGGTGGCGTGGCCCCCAAATCCGAAACGTTGTACCTCCTCTCTCTACTCTCCTACCCCCGATCCCAGCGGGCGATCCCTCGTTGCGGCCGTCGGTTACGAATGGAGGGGATATCATTCCCGGCGCTAAGCTTGCGATACAAGAAATTAACAATCGTACAGACATTCTAACCAACTACAAACTGGAACTCATCGTAGCTGACGACGGCTGCAACATCAGTTGGAAGTCCATTATCAGTCTGATCAACAACCTCTACTACGAAGGTAAACACATTGTTGGCATAATCGGACCACAATGTTCCGATTCGACGAAAGCTGTGGCTTCGCTCACTGGACAGTCAGAAATAGCTTGATTAACGTTCACCTTGGTTCAGCTCCAGAGCTTGGGAATCGCTCCTTGTACCCGTATAGCTTTGGAATAAACCCTCCGACGTCTAACACGATCGACGCGCTGGTGGCTTTGTTCGTGGCGCAACAACTGGACCCGCGCAGCAGTGCTGTACAAACACCGGATATGCTGGTGGACTACAATTCCTTTCGTATGTTCCAAAATAAAATAAGTGGAAAGGCAGAACTGTCCCTCGTCTCACCCGCTAATCCAGATTATCTCCCATTGGTAGCTCTGAAGAGTACCTTCGTACGGGTGATCGTAGCCTTCCTTCGCGGTGAAACACTTGGGAGAGTCCTCTGCGTGGCTTACCGTATGGGCATGACCTATCCGAATTATCAATGGTTACTTCTTGGGAGCTACCTAACATTCCCCAAGCCGTTTGTATACAATTCAACCTTGTACTCTTGTAAACGAGACCGATGAGGACAAGCAAACCCTGCAATTCCAGAGCAATGCTTATCAACAGTACAACACAACTAGGTACACGCAGCTTTCTGCTGACTATGTACAAAATGGGGTGTGTGCGAACAATGTAATTAATTTTGTTGCCCTCTTTGATGCTGTGTGGGCGTATGCCGTGGCTTTAAACAACTCGATCTATTCACTAGGGGAGATAGGTCTTACCCTTTCTAATTACACATTGGAAAAGAAAAGTTCACTCAAATAATTCTACACCAGATGTATAGGCTGAATTTCAGTGGTGTTGTAGGAAATATCATTCGATTTGATCCACTCAATGGATACATCTCATCAGTGCTTACGTATGTACTCAATGTTAATTCGGACATAGTAGCCAATTACACCATCTCTGATGGGATTCAAATTGACACAGCTGTTGCAGTCTTCGTGGCAACAGACTTTGAAGTGACACACATATTGGTATCTCTCCCTCTAGCTGTGGTATCATTGTGGTGGATGTGATAGGTGTCCTTCTGGTGTTAGGGATACATGTCATGAACACGGTGTACAGGAATCACAAAGCCATCAAGGCATCCAGTTCACGACTCAACCATTTTGCTTACATTGGGTGCTACCTGATCCTACTGGCCACACTGCTGTATACAATTACTGAGACATTCCCCTGTCAATATGCAGTCCAAGTCAATATTATGCAATGCCTTTCCATGGTCCCTGATAATAGGGCTCACTCTTGTGTTTGGAGCAGTAACTGCAAAGACTTGGAGGTTATATACATTTTCAAGAGCTCACGAAATTAAGGAGTGGCTATAATGCTGTGATGAGTGACAGTGTGCTGGCTGTTTTAATTGTGATTTTGGTTGTCATAGTTGCTGGATTTTGTACAGCCTGGACTGTCCATGATCCCTATGTACGAACTAGTATGAAAAGATTTATGCCATCAGGGTACACTTTGTCAGTCACTATTGAGAGTTTTGTTCTTGCAAGTACCAAGTGCAGTGGATTGCATCAATCATTGCATTTGAGACTATTTTCATTGTGTTGCTAGTTTATTTGCAATCTCCACAAGAGCCTTAAAGAAAAAGGAGTTTCAGACACGAAGCATCATAGTGCTGGTGTACTTGCTGTCTCTAACCACTGTAGTTGGAGGAGTGATCTACTTGATTGCAAAGATCGTTGAAGCAGGAGTTGATTCATCCTATGGAATACTTGCCTCTCTGCTAACAGTTATAGTCTATTTATGTATCGTGCTATTTTTCACCCCTCCTATTCTGCCTGTCATTGATGAACTTCTCCATCCTCATCGTCAAAGGATCACAACCCAATTGACAATCCGCACTCTTATTAGAACTGAAACTGCAGTTTCTCGAATTTAGCACCATGATTCATATCCCACTAATCACAATTGTGTGCAGTAAGTGCTGGTCTGTGTTGTATTATTCTGATTCAACTGATGACCATGTTCCACATGCGGGTCAATGTGTCTGGTTTTCTTATCAGTATTTAGCACAAACTCAAGTAATCATGCTCATCTTAAAGCATTACAATGCATGCTTTCCTTATTAATAGAATCACTGTGCTAGTAGCATTATGTAGTATACATACATAACACTCTTCAGATGGAACTACTTACTTTACGAGCTACCACGCAGAGTAAACATGCTGCACCACATTAGTCAATGGTTATACATACAGTAATTCATGGTCTATACATGTACATACATTAGCTATGCTGGCATTAAATGTGCTACAGCACTCAAAAAAAACGTGTTGAATCATAAGCAAATGATTTATAACTTCATACACGTTTGTAATATAAGCGACATTTCCAACCAGATATACATGTATAGAGGCTATGAATCTTTTTGGGATCAAGAATTGATCAGTTTGAAATGATAGTATTACCTTTGTAGGATACTTTGTCTGGCCGGCAGGGTAACCTGTTTGTAATGACATGTGCACCGGCATTCAATCGACACTGTGAAGTGTGTGCACATTATAATATACAGCTGTGTATTGCTGGATTAATGTTCAACTCAGTTGTATACGTTGTAAAAAATTATTCCCTTAAGACCGACCCAAATAGCTCATACATGGCACGCGTCCATGTTGGTCATTGATATGAGAAATCCTATGCCACCAATGCCATATATGGGAGGCTAAAAGTGACACACATTTGAGCAACTGCACATGAGTTATAAGATTCTTCACTAACTATAGACTAGTTTGTTAAAATATCTATGAATTTGTATACATTTCAAAAACAAATACTAAAGAGACTGTAGGTGGCAGGGGGAATAGTGAAGCTCTGAGACTATATTTGGTGTAGTAACAAAATGTATATACCTGTGGCCTTTGTGTATTGTAATACCCCATACTCAATCCTTACATGTGAAGAGACTACAAACAGCAACACTTAGTGCTTATAACACCTGTGACCTTGATATCTCGAAGTGTCCTTTTGTTTTGCCAAATGCTGCCATGCTGTCAATCAAGACTACTCATTGCTTTAGAAAATTATTGATAAAATTTTTATAGTTGCCTTGTAATGGAACTTCTTACCCTGCTTCCTGTTAGATGATTTGCTTCTTGTGGTGGACACACCCATCAGTAGGCCTTGTGTGCAATGCTTACTTGATATACAGTACCAATAAGTTTGACATTCCTAGCCTGGTGGATAATATGGTTGAAACATGCTTTGGAACAATGCCTGGTTTTAGCATGGTCAGATGCATGTGCATGTAGCATTTATTAATGTAGGTGGCAAACACTGCTTGCCAAACAAATGATGTTTGTGACTATCTTGTCAGGAATTAGATTACTTCATCTCATCTTTTCCACATTTGATGCATTTAGTAACATAAAACCAAGTTAAATCTTTGAAAGAGTTCAATAAATTTAGTTTTTAAAACTGGATCATGCCCATGGCAAAGTCGTTGTGAATGTTGTGAGATTCATCCCTCCACACACCTTCCCTCCAAACTATATCCCCTCCACACACCATCCCTCCACACACCATCCCTCCACACACCATCCCTCACACACCATCCCTCCCCACACACCACCCTCCCTCCACACACCATCCCTCCACACACCATCCCTCCACACACCATCCTCCACACACCATCCCTCCACACACCATCCCCACACACCATCCCTCCACACACCATCCCTCCACACACCATCCCTCCACACACCATACTTCCAACTCTATCCCCTCCCCACCATACCTCCACACACCATCCCTCCGCACAAATCCCTCCAAACTCTATCCCCCACCACCATCCCTCCACACACCATCCCTCCACACCCATCCCCCACACCATCCCTCCACATACCATCCCTCCAAACTCTCCCTTCACACACCATCCCTCCACATACCATCACCATCCCTCCAAACGCTATCTCCTTCACACACATCCCTCCCACACCATCCCTTTACACACCATCCCTCCACTACATCCCCTCCACACTCCATCCCTCCACACTCCATCCATCCACACCACCATCCCTCCACACCATCCTTCCATACACCACCCCCACACCCATTCCTCCACACACCATCCCTCACACACCATCCTCCACAAACCATCCTCCACACACCCCCCTCCACACACCATTCCTCCACACACCATCTCATCATCATCCACAAACCATCCACCCACACACCATCACTCCACATCCCTCCGTACACCATTCCTCTACATACAATTAACCTCCACACACCATCCCTCCATACACCAACCCTTCCACACTCCATCCCTCCGTACACCATTCCTCCACACACAATTAACCTCTACACACCATCCCTCCATACACCACCCTTCCACACTCCATCCCTCCACACCATCCCTCACACACCACCCTCCACACTCCATCCCTCACCATCTCTGCACACTCTCAGAATGCACCATTTAGAACAGTCGTTGACTTATTACCCGCTTTAATTACTGACCAGTGGAGCATGCTGTATTCCATTTAGGGATGGAACACCATTGACTCTAAGTGAGGGAGTGGGGATTGTGGGACCTGCCATGATTGATGGTGTAATAGTGTTCCAATTGATGTGTTACCATTGTATAAATAGCATTTTCTGGTATGTCAAATCAAGATTTTTATGGAATGGTGGCCGAATGGCTGTTTTGTTTTGTTCATATCCATGCTCATGTGTATGTGTGTGTGTGTGTGTGTGTGGTGTGTGTGTGTGTGTGTGTGTGTGTGTGTGTGTGTGTGTGTGGGTGTGTGGGTGTACATATGTGAATTTCTGCCTAAAGGAGGGGTATGTTTTGTTATGGCTGGATACAGTATCCTTGCATATTTAAACATGCATTGACTATTTCTGCATCATTGGAATGCTATTTAATTAACATCACCATGGTTACACATGTGTACTTTTTTTGCATAACATAGAATTACTTGTATCCAGATCCTTTGGTTCCCAACGCTGATTTCCAATAGTCCTCTCCTTTAGCACAAACAAGCAGTTTAATCTCACTTTTCACAACTATTGGAATGTTTGCAGTGTACAGTAAATTTTGCCTTGAAATTTCAAATGCCACATTATGTTCAGCATCTAAGTTAGTTATTGTTGTATAGTGTAGGGTAATCATGGTAGGATGTTACATGTGTGGAAATGTCCATTGTATGGTCCTCAGTGTATTGTGTGCGGTCAACGAAGCGGACATACACAGGTATGGTGTATTGATGGACAAAACCAATACACAATTGGCCACACAAGGTGTTTCCCCAGCACAGAGGCCACAGTTCTCTGCAGGCCTGGCCTATACACCATACCTGTGTTATGTCCATCTATACACCTTACCTGTGTATGTCCATTTATACGTTATACAGGTGTATGTGTATCGTATACACTATATCGTGTTGGTAGTCTCTGAAGTGCAAGTTATGGTTCCGCCAGCAGTGGCTCTGCCACCACCATGGTTGGAACCAGTACGGCTGGTACCCCCCCCCCCCCCCCCCCCCCCCAAGCACCGCTAGCATGGCTGGTGCTGCCCCCACGAGGCTGAAGAGGCCAAAGAGGAGAGTGGGGATTTATACTTTAGCAGTGCAGAGAGGCAATGCAGCTTCTGTCTTTGTTTGTTTGGGCCCGTCTCAAGCAGACGTGTTTGAGGGACAGAATGGTGATAACATTCTAATTGTCTTCATCCACAACATTATAACCAAGGGGGTGGGGGAGAAATTTGGGGTTACGCCTGGAAAGTGTTGGGAGTGTGGCTAATAGTTTTGTTCGTGTGTATATGAAGTATATATATCCCGAATTATGACAAGTGTTCTTTTCTGTTTTCAATGCTGCCATACTGGCCATAAAAAACATGAGTGGATTTTTTTTCCCTTTGCTCTTATTTAAGATCAGGTGTTTGAGCAGGGTAGTTCTGAGAAGCCTGCTGTATATAGATCACCTGATCCAATTGCAAAGTTCCGAGTATTGTTTATCAGTTGACCAAAGGATGCCATAGATATGTGGGCTGATTATGAAGTGTCAACCACAAACAAATCTACTAGCTGTTGTGACCAGTACATGTATGTACTGGTATTAATGGCATCACTGTAAGTATGCAGATAAGAATAGCTACAATTAATGAGCAAAAGATCTATATTAACATAACATGAGCCACATTGTATTGTGCGTATGGGGAAGGCATTTATCATTTTTGAATTTGAAAATAATTTTGTCCAAATACTGGTCAGGCGCCTGAGCATTTTGCAACTAATTAACGTTATATTTGAACAATTGATTTGAACTCGTTGTTTGGAATCAAATCCGCGAAAAGGGACCTAGCACGCACATACATTATAATCCAGTAGAATGTAATGCTTGTATTGAAATGTGTGGCTAGTGAAACATTCAGCGCCTTACAACTCCATGACAGATACTCAGATTATCAGTGCATATGAAGCAATGTGTAAAGGACATTCAGACTGTTAGAATAGAAAAACATTGAAATCCATGCGAGGTCCCTTTGCGTGTAAATGTTCTCATTTGATGTTTATCTTTTATCATACCCTATAGGCCCATCGCTGGTGCACGACCAAGCCTAGTGGGATCTTTGTAGGATTGAAACTGTAGGCGTGGTTTTTGATTGAATGTTTTAAACAATATAAGCGATACCTGACATACATACAGTGGAAAGGGCAAAAAGGAGAGATTCTGGCTTAATTGAAAGCATTTCACACATCTATTCAATATGAAAGCTCTACACGGGATGTCTGCTTTCCATCCGCTACCTGCTTGTCTTTCTGTGCATGTACAGAAGTCGGAGAGACTTCAAAGCATGGGTGCAAATGTCTGCTTTATCATAGATCAAATTGGATGAACCAAACTTGGCAGTGTAGAATTGCTTGTAAGGTAGTTTGTAGGTATAAACAAGCACAAAATTATCCTCTCTACCCCTTCGCGTGTCACTGAGGAGTTGGACTACTAATCATATGGCCAACCCCAGTTAGAAGCTGTTAATATTTTAATAACTTGGTTATATAATACCACTAAATGCATCAAATATGCTAGGAGAGATCATGTAATTAATTCCTGACAAGGTAATCACAAACTTCATTTGTTTGGCAAGCAGAGTTTGCCAATTACACTACAGTATGAATGCACATGCATCCTGACCATGCTAAAACCTGGAGGTGTAAAAAGCATGGAAACAAGGTTCAGGAAAATGAACTAGGCTTATACTTAGCATGTTCTAATAGTAGGCTTAGTTCGTTTTTGGAGAATGGGACCAGTCCCATTCCACCTATTCTTGTTACCATCCTTTTTTAAGACCCCGCACATTCTTTATGCCACCAACTTTCTTGTGCAGAGAATGTTCGTATTCAAAGTTTTCTACCCCTTGTCATAGCATCTTTACACGGCCGTGGTCAGTCACCAAAATTAGGAGGGGGAGGTGGTGGTGATGGTGTTATATTAATTGTATACCAATCCATACACACAGCTAAATGGAGCCATCTGCAAATGTTCTGCTACATGTAACTTACCTAACGATTTCTGATAAGAGGATTGCTTGCTAGAATTCCACCCAGCTCCGAATGAAAAGCTACAGCATTCACATGGCAAGATATTTGTCAATACACAGAAAAAAAAATACCAGTAAATGAAATGTCACTCTCTCTTAGTTATATGCCATTGTATGAGAGTTAAGTTACAGCAATATTGCATTCTTAGACTTTCAGGCTGTACTGTAGGTAAGGTAATCTTGATTGTCCATACATGTAATCGAGATTGGAAGCTTTTTGAACTGAAACAGCACGTCTTTGTGGAGCGACAGATCCGTATTCAGTCAGTTCAATATCCACTTTCACCTTCTTCCCCGTCATATGTAACTCGAGATAGAAATATCGTGTCAAGACCAAGTAAACATCAAACTGTAGTATTTTACTTGCAGAGGTGCCGCTCAATAAAAAAAAAGATGTAAAAACATCAAATGAGGGCACTTGTCAAGTGGTAATGAAACAGGCCTATAGAAGATAAAGAGGGGCACTTAATTATGATTAGCTGCAAGCCAACAAAAATGTGTTAACATATTTATAGTGGTATAGCTGCAATGCACGAGACCACTACCGGTTTGATGCACTGACAGATGATTAAAACCTAAGGGTATACTGTTAATGACATTGAGCCTAAAACTTTTATCTAAATGGAGACGCTGCTGCGAAGAATGACGTAACGAAGATATCCAGTAACAAAAAAAAAGAAAAGTAATGCTTACTTTAAAACGTTCAGTGCTTGCAACTCCACTAGTCCATTTTCTAGTGCTGTATGAAGCGGGTCACTGCAGACTGCTAGAATAAAATCATAAAGTAATTTTAAAAAACAATACGTTTGAGTCCCTTTTTGGGCTAAGACACGTCAAAGAGGAGGAGGAGGGGGGGGGGGGGGGGGAGGGTGTGTGTGTTTATAAAACATACCTTAACTCGAATCGATACATATCCGTTCCAGTTCTCAATAACGGTACAGTGCCAATTAATTAAACATGAGAGTCATTTTTGCGTACTGCCTCTCGTTGTTGATCGCGATCGGCTGTGACGGTGACGTGGCCCCCAAATCCGAAACGTTGTACCTCCTCTCTCTACTCTCCTACCCCGATCCCAGCGGCGATCCCTCGTTGCGGCCGTCGCTTACGAATGGAGGGGATATCATTCCCGGCGCCAAACTTGCGTACAGGAAATTAACAATCGTACAGACATCCTAACCAACTACAAACTGGAACTCATCGTAGCTGACGACGGCTGCAACATCAGTTGGAAGTCCATTATCAGTCTGATCAACAACCTCTACTACGAAGGTAAACACATTGTTGGCATAATCGGACCTCAGTGTTCAGATTCAACGAAAGCAGTGGCTTCGCTCACTGGAAGTCGGAAATAGCTTTGATTAACGTTCATCTTGGATCCGCTCCGGAGCTTGGCAATCGCGTCTTGTACCCGTACAGCTTTGGAATAAACCCCCCGACGTCCATCCAGATCGACGCAGTGGTGGCTTTGTTCATGCGCAACAACTGGACTCGCGCAGCAGTGCTGTACAACCCGGATATGCTGGTGGATTACAATTCCTTTCGTTTGTTCCAAAATAAAATAAGTGGAAAGGCAGACCTGTCCTTCGTCTCTCCCGCTAATCCAGATTATCTCCCATTGGTGGCTCTGAAGAGTACTTTCGTACGGGTGATCGTAGCCTTTCTTCGCGGTGAAACACTTGGGAGAGCCCTCTGCGTGGCTTACCGTATGGGTATGACCTATCCGAATTATCAGTGGTTACTTCTTGGGAGCTACCCAACATTCCCAGAGCCTTTTGTATACAATTCAACCATGTACTCTTGTAACGAGACTGATGCACAAGGCACTGAACCAAACCCTGCGATTTCAGAACAATGCATATCAACAGTACACGCAACCAGGTACACACAACTTGTATGACTATGCAGAGAATGTGTGTGCGCTAAATATCTATTGCATTGCCATCTTTGACGCAGTGTGGGCGTATGCCGTGAGTTTAAACAATTCGATTGAAACACTAGGAGAGATAGGTCTTACCCTTTCGAATTACACATTTGGAAATGAGATATACACCAAAACAATCCAACGCCAGATGTATGGGCTGAATTTCAATGGTGTTGTAGGAAATACCATTCGATTTGATCAACTTAATGGATACATTTCATCAGTACTTACTACGTACTAACGGTTAATTGGGAGATTGTAGCCATTACACCATCTCTGATGGGATTCAATTTACCCAAGTACTGCAGGGTTTGTAGTAACAGACTTTGATGAGACACACATATTGGTATCTCTCCCTCTGGCTGTGGTTGTCATTGTGTGGATGTGATAGGTGTCCTTCTGGTGTTAGGGATACATGTCATGAACACGGTGTACAGAATCACAAAGCCATCAAGGCTTCAAGTTCAAGACTGAACCATTTTGCTTACATTGGGTGCTACCTGATCCTACTGGCCACACTGCTGTACACAATTACTGAGACATTCCCTGTCAGTATGCAGTCCAAGTCAATATTATGCAATGCCTTTCCATGGTCCCTGATAATAGGGCTCACTCTTGTGTTTGGAGCAGTAACTGCAAAGACTTGGAGGTTATATTACATTTTCAAGAGCTCACAGAACTTAAGGAGTGGCTATAATGCTGTAATGAGTGACAGTGTGCTGGCTGTTTTAATTGTGATTTTGGTTGGCATAGTTGCTGGATTTTGTACAGCCTGGACTGTCTATGATCCCTACAGACGAACTGTAATGAAAAATATTTTGCCATCAGGAGACAGATTTTCGGTCACCATTGAGGAGTTTTGTTTTTGCAAGTACCAAGTGCAGTGGATAGCTTCAATCATTGCATTTGAGACTATATTCATTGTGTTACTAGTCTATTTTGCAATCTCCACAAGAACCATCAAGAAAAAGGAGTTTCAGACACGAAGCATCATAGTGCTGGTGTACTGCTCATTCTAACCACTGTAATTGGAGGAGTGATCTACTTGATCGCAGTGATTGTTGAAGCAGGAGTTAATACATCCTATGGAATACTTGCCTCTCTGCTACAGTTACAGTCTATCTATGCGTCGTGCTATTTTTCACCCCCTATTCTGCCTGTCATTGATGATCTTCGCCATCCTCATCGTCGAAGGATGAGAACCCAATTGACTATCCGCACTCTTATTAGAAATGAAACTGCAGGATCTAAACTGCTATAATATAATTATACTGCCATCATTGCAGCATAGGACAGTCAGAGCCACATGTCTGCACCTTGAACCTTTTGTGACTGACATGTACATATAAGCCTCGATTTTGTTTGTATAATAGATGTGTGACATTCCATATTGCTTGTGATTCATTCTGTGCATGGTTGCAAAATCTAGCAATTGAACTTGATTTCATCTAGTGAAATGCTTTCTTTCATATAGTAAAAAGTATTCGGCTAGTAATGAAGGGCCAAAATTTCCATGCATTTCAAGCAATCCTCTGAAGAGTGTGTACATCAACACAATATTCAAAGGTGCTCTATTCATATGAGGTTTTTTTTTCTAGAATTCCAGATCCAATTCTGTGGTATACCCTCATGCCTTGTCAATAAGGCAAGGCTTCTTTCTTCTTCCTGCAACTCACGCTAGTTCATGGCTTTTGGTGGTCCCTTCTGTAGGTTTAGGCTTGCATCTTGGCCCAGCTGAGTGTCATGCTGCAGTGACGTGGTGGCCGGGTATGAAATCCTCAATAGGATCAGTAGTGTGCCCATTCTGCCGAGACATCACTTTGGATCCACTTGGACATCATGCAGTGTCATGCAGACATGATTGGCAATGTGGTAATCAGACACAATCACCTGCGAAACATTTCTACGGAGTTCTGTCATTGTACTCACTTGTCTGTACATGTTGAAGCTGGCCGAGGCCTTTTGGGAGTCAACAGCAACTCCCGTCCAGCAGATGTGCTTGTTGATGGGTGGGAAAGGGCAAAATCTGCGACCTTTGATTTAACAGTTACCTCTCCCCTTACTCCTGCCATGCTTGTAAATCAGCAGAAGCTGCAGCTTATACAGCAAAGTGTCAGAAGCACTCTTCCAATGACCCAAAGTGTCAGGAGTTGGGGTGGGTCTGTATTCCCCTAGCTGTTGAAATGTACGGCAATTGGGTAAAGAGGTCCAAAACACCTTGTTACTGGCATCTCTCCTTTCAATCAGCCAGTGCTGCCCACAGTCTAAGATCATTTCGGGATCTATGGTCAGCTCAATCTTTCTCTAGTGAGGCCTGTAGCTAGGGCGATCCTTTCTAGAAGAGTTGTTCTGGGTTAACTGATTAGTTTTAGTTGTCATTTTGTACATGTACATTTATATAATTAGATATTTTTGTACAAAACAGAAATACATATACAGCAATACACAATACTATTATTATTCCTATACAAAGTACACTGCACATATAAATCTAATTGTCTTAATTTAACTTAACTAAATTACGTGCTCTACATAGGAGAGCTCTTGCATTGCACTGCACCAGGGCTACATTTAGCCTCCCATAGAGGCCTACCAAG
>JABACO010000004.1:10755252-10846765 GCA_013339895.1 Ephydatia muelleri | reverse complement strand
TCTTACCAGTGCACACGATCACATCTTGATTCTTGTGGTCGACCCCCTCCCCTGCCCCATACCTGCAGCTGCCTATCCCATACCTGCATACAGCTGGAGTTGCACATCTCACTGAGATCAGCATAATTTGTGAAGTGCATGTTGTGTATAACATGTTTGTATAGTGCTTTAATTACTCATGTCGTGCCTTATTCTCTAGGTTCCTCACACACTCTTCTAATAACAGCAGATACATGTATGTGAACCATGGAGGGTGGTCACCAACCCTGGATCCAGGAATTTGTTATGGGGGGGGGGGGGTGGGGGGGTGGGGGGTGGGGGGAGTCGGCAAGTTAAATGAACCAATTCATCACTCACATGCACGCATTCTGTACTAAAACACAAGGAACATCAGGACAAAAGGGTCCACTCCGCTCCTGCCCTGTCGTGCTCCACCGCTTTGTCGACATTTGTCCGTACAACTGAGACCTTTAAGTATGACGCAACACGTAATCTGTAGATCTTTGTCCGTCGCGTGCGCGTTACCAGAGGTATATCTCTGGCTTTACTCTGGAGGGAGGGCGACAATTGCTGCCAGGGGGGCGGCATTTCATTCACGATATGGAGAAGGGGGAGGGGGGGGGGTCACATGTACCTCTGACATATGTGGATGTTGTTAAATTATTTTGTGCAAGATGGCCGTTTGCGGCCATTGTACACCTCCGTAATATTGAAATCATGATAACGTAATGCCCTAGCAACGACCTCAAGCTATATGAGAACATAATAGGTTCAGTCGCCATTTTACAGGTTATAGGCACTGTTACAGTTCTATTTATCGCCCAAATCACATGGCTTAAGGTTGTGTCTCTGTTACGAACTTCAACATCAAAGCGGTTACCTTTGGAAGGACCTTTTAACTTCGAAGTGCTATGTAAAAGAAAGGAAACATTCAGTGGGCGACCTGAATACAGGAAACTAACCAAGACAGAAGGTACTTACATGTTATAGAATAGATTTTTAGCCATATTGATTGGGCAATATACTGATACGCATGTACTAATGGATGTATAATTATAAATTTAGTGTTCGCTGGGAGAATATATAGCTGGCACACTCTGAGGCGCAATCGACAGGTTACGCTCTTTCACTATCGCGAGAAGTTGTTGTACCTTGTCATGCAGAATGGTTTGTTCTCTACAGGCTATTAAACTCCGCTCCTTTCTCCCCGAGGGGGCCAAACCCTGCCCATGGACCATGGGACAGCATGGTCCTATGCTAGCTTCAGCAGGTACATTTTTACTGATATAGAGGAGTCAGGGATGACCTCAAGTGGGCCAAAATTGTGTTGTAGCATAAATGTTCTGTTGATAGATACATGTATAAAGTGATATAAATTTTTATTCTCTCACAATTACATAGGTTGTGGATGCCATACTAAATTTCAATGATATCTCGGGTACAGAGCTGATGATAGCTGCATACTTCACTCGTGCGACTGAACTGTGTGTGTGTGTGTGTGTGTGGTAATCACTTTTATCTCTTGTTTGCAAGCTATGCAGTGGACCATTATGTACTTCAGCAGTGCTTGTGATCAGCTAAGGTGCTGGCTTAAGTTCTGCTGGCTCTAGCTTAGCCTCATCCCAGGCCGTATTTGTTATTAGAGTTACTAGTGCAAAATTTGTCGCCCATAACTTTAATATAGAATAGATCCTGGGGACGAGGCTAGCTCTAGCTGTATGTAAGAGCAGGGACACTTCGCCTCTACACACTTGAAGTCCATAAACCATTTCAGTGTGCAAGTGATACATATTAGTGTCCTGCAAGGGAGCTTTTGGCAGAGGATCATCTAGCAGACAGCCGGTCCAAGATGGCTGCATGGGCTATATTTATTCTTATCAGTTGTACATGTGGACGATGTGCATGGATCTGCATTTTAACCATAGTTGAACAGTACATCTTGATATACTTTCAGGTATGTATGCAAGTACATATCCATCTTCTGCATGTGCCATCCACTAAAAGATAATGATGGAGCTCGTGTTTTCAATTTCAACCAAAGTATCCAGCTAGCTGCTACACAATCACTATCTGCCATCAACTATCTAAAGTGCCCACTCTACCTTTGAATTCTGTACAGACCAGTCGAGCCTCCAAGCCGAAGTCTTGTCTGTGCAGAATGCATCATAACATACCTGACATTGTCGGCAAACAACACATGTCCCTGTTGTTAAGTACTCACCTTTAACCGCTTCCAGCATTAATGCTGCTCCTGACATCTTCTTGTCACTCCTAAGTGATATATTGCTTCACTGCAACTCATGCACAACAGATATTTCAGCATATAGCATGTATAAATGGTTGTAACCATTATTATCATCAACTAGCAAAATGCAGGAAGAGTGAACTAGCATTTTAAACATTATGTAATACATTGACTTAAGTCACACATTCCTGTTCTGGGAGTACTGGAGTGATGCATTAGTGAATTCATGAATAATGGGTTCTTGAGAAGAAATTAAAGTTGTAGTAACAAAGCATATCAAATGTACTTATGTGGTTACAAATGCAGCAAGCTTTTGCATGCATCACAAAGCTTCTGTGATCAACACATTTCTTACACTGTGCTTGTAAAATCTATAACTGTGTATATAAATATAATACTTCATTTCTATTCTCATTTTGAAATTCCAAAATGTTTGATTAGCCCTCTTGTTTTAACTGCATTTGTCATTAGTAGTGACTAAATACTTGAAGCATAGTAGTCTCATCATAGTCAGCAGATAGCACTGGAGAACGTTGACCACTGACATATCTTTGACAAGGTGGGCAGCATGACTAAAATCATGATCTAGTACATGGTTAAACTCCTCACAGGTTGGTCAGCCTCTATCGAGCCTTACTTGCTCATTATTTGCAAAGTATTGATATCCAAATGCTGCAGGATGGCGCAGACAGGTTGACTAATTCTCGCAAGTGAGCCCCGGTTGGGTATGATTGATTTGTTGATCGTTTGTGTCTGGGAGCACTTATAATTAACTGCTGTCAACATCTCTACACATTTGGCTGTCGTCAAAGGTGAAATAGGAGTCTTATAGCAATAATGCAAGATCCTCTACATCTGAGGAAAGGCCCCTGTTTTTCGGCTTTCTTGACCTCAGTGAGCTTCTTTCATTCTTCTACTTTACATGACCTCCTGTTGAAAAAGGGAAATCCCTGTTGATGGTGCAGCTGTGTTATGCTTATCTTTAGAACACGTGCATCAAGATGCTTAACATACTAAACCTATTGCATAACTTGGCTACAGTGTTGTACATGTATTACACATGTATGTTGGTAAGCAAGATTAATTGGTTGTAATGGTGAAAGGGCTCTCAGCACACACACACACACACACAAACACACACACACACAGACATTTCATCATGATAGAGACAGGGCATGGGGAAATACTTGTGTCTTCTCAAAGCCTTGCTATCTCCCTAGTCAATCACAAACACAAGAAAAACAGTGCGCATGTAACACTGCATATGCACACATAACACAGCAAGACTTGAGCACTTACAAACCATTTATATTAGCCTTGCTTTTGCACACCAATGTCTGAGACTACAGTTGCACCAACCATTTGGTGTATAACTCATGACAAACCATTGCTTTTAGCAATTATAAACATGTGCATTATCAATAACAGCAACATTGCTTCTGCATCTTGTGCCAGGCATCCATTATGCATGCTGTGTTGTGCAGCTGTAAGTCCTCCACTGATACATATTGCCACCTTTAAAGCTTCTTACGCTTGAGCTCTATTGGTCACATGCCACAGCATGTCTTTTCGTGTGTGCATGTTCACAGAGAAGGGGCTTGTTTGCATGTGCACTGGCAAGCATCATTATCATCATCACCTTCATCATCTATGGATTGTGGGGTGTATATCTCGGGGTTGGAAGCAGGCAATTGTTTTTTCCATTTTCAAAAAAGGTTCCCAGAAATTACCTAGTAATTATCGTCCAGTCTCTCTAACCAGTGTTTGTTGCAAAGTAATGGAGTCTATTGTTTATGATTCAATGATATCCTTTCTTCACTGTAACAACCTCATTTCTAAATATCAATTTGGTTTTCTTGCCAGGCGTACCCAATTGCTAGCCACACTTAATGAATGGAAACTGTTCACTGATAGTGGTTCTAAAAATTGATTCTGTATATATTGACTTTGCTAAAGCTTTTGATTCAATTTCCAATCGAAAACTGCTGTTCAAGGTAGAGTGCTATGGTTTGAGTCCTTCATTGGTGAGATGGTAATTTTCTTTTCTAACTGCTCGTTTTCAGCAAGTCTATTTTAGTCAGTAATTATCTTTGCCTCTACCTGCTAGTGGGGTTCCGCAAGGTTCAGTGGTTGGTCCTCTTTTGTTCCTCATATATATCAATGACCTCCCTGATTGTTTGGTACCATGCACCAGTTCAAGCTAAAATATTTGCAGATGATACTAAACTCTATGTTGCTCACTCTTCTGATTCAATTTCACCTTTGTCCCTATTATTGGTCGAATTTTTGTATATGGTCTACAAAGCTGGCAGCTTAATATTGCTTTTCAGAAATGTAGTGTAATATCTTTTGGACATAACTCTGGCAAACAATTCGTATTCCTTGGTTGGTGTATTTTGGTGCAACTTATTATATTCCAATCATGAAACGCGTTAGAAAATGCCGGTTGGGTTTTGCTCTGTTTAATAATAATAAAACGCACATGTTTACGGTACTAGTATACGCATGGTAATGAAAACAAAACTGCGTGCACATGTACACAACATTTATAACAATAATTATATTCTATTCTAATATAAGTTCCAATCGCATTCTTCAAGGGTGCCTTGCCACTGTGTCGATTATGTTCTCGACTGACACAGAGATGGTACGGTGGACCATCATAAGAGCCAAGCCATTTAAACGATACTCTTTCATCGTCGATCTCATGTAATTCTTTAACCTTCTGAGACCACTAAATGATCGTTCTGCTTCACAAGTTGTCAGGGGCCATACTGCCATGATGTGGAGGATTGTATAAATATTGGGAAGCTGCACCTTGCTACAAGCTTGTAGAGACAACAAGATTGTACTGGGTCGATTGGTTTCGTTAATAGTGGACCAGAAAAGCTGTGATTTATATTATTATAACATTGCAATTTGCAAATACTAAACTGTACTTACCTGCCAAAGTTCGACCTCCTGTGGTGACTGCGGATATGGCAAATCAACCTCCATAAAATATTTGAGATCATCCTGCTTTGGATTGTTACAGCAGCAAGTGAGGGCAATATAGTGAAGCCCTTTAATGCTTGCAGTTTTAGTTCACAAAATCTGCAATTAATCATGCATATGATGGAGGTAACGAACATATTACTAAATCCATTAAAAAATTTGTACAGTGCGTAACGTGACATTTGATCTTAAACAATTTTTCCAATTCTCTTGATTTTCGTAACCTGGTGGTATGAGATATCCAAAACGGAATAAGCTTTACTAGCCATCTGGCAATAAGTAACATTGAAAATGAAATGTGTCACGTTATTTTCGGCCCCGCACTTTTTTATTTTCTATTATTGCTCCAAACACACGGTTTTTAGCCAATTTCTCCGCTGTTTCGAAACGGATTGCGCTGATCGTTGGTGCATAACTGCAGCGTTGCACCTTACACCAAATTGCGCAGTCCGATTTCGAACCCGGGACACAGTTTGAGTTCTGCTTGCCTAAGAAAGCCAATTTGAGGGTGAAAAGTGTTAGCTTAGGATTTTCTTTAGGCGCGGTTTATCGTGCATAAAAGTGAGCATGTAGTAGGCAGCCAAATTGTACCTTTATCTGAAGCAGGTCTGTCACGCGCAATTTTGTCCTATCCCAAAATTGTCCTAGGACCGTTTCAGGCTGCCTGAAATAGTCCGGCGGACAAAACCAGGCAATGCTTGAAACTGTCCAGGACCAAAAGTGGCTGCCTAATTTGGTCCTATTCTGCGCAAATTGGTCCTACCCCAAAATTATCCCTGGACAAGCAATGTGTTTGCTGCGATTACCTGTCCAGGTTGCCCTATTGCTTCGTTGACATACACATGGAAGAAATAATACCGTAATTATTGGTTCAGAAGTCGAATGATCGCTTGGAGAAGCGTGATAACAGATTATCTCTGCATGGTTTCATAGCGTATCGCGTCGTCGAGTTTTCAGGCGTCAATATGGATAGATAGTCTGTGCCACCAAATAAGGAACTCCCCGAAAACCGCGCCTTTCGCGCGGGAGGGGTACCTTCCCCTTTCCGGAACCCCCCCCCCCCTCCCCCCATTTATTGTTTGCATGTCCTACCCACCCCCCATTTTACAATCACCTTCCGCCGCCCCTGCGGCATGCATGGTCAAAGCTATTGGATTGTTCAAAATCGGTGCCAGTTAGTTGTGGAATAAATAAATTGGCTTATATGTCTGCTAAAATTGACTTCAGTATAATACAAATCAATTCCACTACGTCATCTTTTTGACAGGGTTCAAAATGATTATGCACATTGGTAATGTAGATACACTCTTCTTGATGTGTGTCGCTCTTTGTTCATGTGGAGAATATTGCACCCACTCAAAAATCTTTCCAGTATAGGCAAACACACATATTGCTGTGTTCAGCAAGCAGGAAGTTGCAGTGATTTCGATTTCTGTAGCCCATTCTCCAGGTGACTGCATCTTTGAATGTGTAATATATGATTGCATTGACATGTTTGGGGGAAGAAGGATTGATAGCTTGTCATTTGATGAATTGTGAGCCATGTATGTTACTAGTAATCTCAATTCTTCATGGTAGTCTTGTGATCCAGTGATGATGAATGAAATGCACCGAAAAAAGCAATTTCCATCTGCAGATATTCTTCCAGTTCTAATGGGTCTTTGAGAAATCCCGATCATTTCATTACGTGCTGCACCATGATGAGGGTTATTGCCATAATGAAAATTCAATCCAAGTGAGTTACACCTGGAAATTTGCCAATCTCTACATACTGGGTTGTATGTGATTGCATCCATACTGTATTTGAAATGTGAGGAATCAATGCAAGGATCAGTTAACATTGTCACTCTAAACTCCGCCTCATCACAGCACAAGCGCCTTTTATCATGAACCCACTCACAGAATTCATCCAGATGTGTTGAAGACATCATAAAATATCGCCTTCCAAGCAATTGAACTCTGCGTAGAATTACCCTTACTTGCTCTAACAACCAAACTTGAAGCAGTTCCACAGCTTCAA
Source organism: Ephydatia muelleri (assembly GCA_013339895.1). NCBI lineage: Eukaryota > Metazoa > Porifera > Demospongiae > Spongillida > Spongillidae > Ephydatia > Ephydatia muelleri. The sequence continues at coordinate 10,839,506 of JABACO010000004.1, read as the reverse complement.
CAATGCTGTATTCTTTATCCACATATGCATACACTTTGCTTCTAAACTCATCAAACTCCCCGTGCAATTCTTCATTAACGATCACAAAGTCACCTCCTGAAACATCTCTCAGTGGAGTACTGTCATTCAAACTTCTGTACTCTAGCCATAAGCAAACTGTGATGTCCTTGCTCAATGCATATTCACCCTCCTTCAGTCTCAATGATGTTTCCTGTGTGAAATTGTATATAAATTCAACTGCATGCAATTTGTATTCATTGACACTTACATCAAATTCTTCATCAATCATCTCTGCAGCTTTGTATGAAGTACACAGGCTCCTGTCCTCCACAAACGCATAAAGTGAGAAGAATGAAGTTGTTCCCAAAGTATGCTACAGTCTATTCTTCCATTTGAAGCACACCTGAGCATTCTGTTTTATTATCATTGCAAGAAAGAGGAACCTGAATAATGTTTGATGGACAGCCAGAAGCTGAAGATATAGTTGAACTTATCACTTTTGACAAATGTGATGAGACTGATGAGGACTCTTAGGTAAGGACTGACTGGAGTTAATTGTTGACAGTTGACTGGAATGCTGTGGTGTAGACTGACTGGAATGGCTGTTGTATAGACTGATGTGGTGTAGACTGACTGGAATGCTGTGGTGTAGACTGACTGGAATGCTGTGGTGTAGACTGACTGGAGTGAATGAGCAGAGGTTGACTGGAATGCTGTGGCGTAGACTGACTGGAGTGAATGGGCGAAGGCTGACTGGAATGTTGGGATGAGAACTGATTCAAGTGATGGGTGAGGAATGACCTGAGTGACTGGGTGTGGACTGACTGGAATGGCGAGGCGACAATGGTGATGAGGACTGACTGAGATCCTGAGAGTTACTCATATGTTCTTGGGAATGGAATGCCTTCAAATGTGCTCCATTCACATCGCTTGACACAGTCAGAAGGATTTGCAAACAGACTGCAAAGAGTAAAACCCCTTGCTGAGCTTTTGAGTTATGATGTATGGTCCTAACCATCGAGGATCCAGTTTCCCCCCTTTTCTTTTTTACGAGAGAAATCCTTTTAAAATACCTGCACACCAACATCAAATAATTTGGCTCTTGTATTGCATCATAATGCTGCTTTTGCTTTGCCTAGAATCATAAGTACGTTTATTAATTAAATAATAGAGGTGTTACATTTACTGTATACCTGTGCAGCGAGGATGTTGCGCTTCACATCCTTTAAAATTTCTTGTCTTTCTTTGGCTACCTGTGCCATCTGGTTGGATGTATTTGGTGCATGAGCAAGTCTGAAAGAAAAGGGAAATAAAATACTACACCATGCAATAAAAAATGTGAACAATACTTGTACCTGGAATCGTAATTGCTTGGAATAGGCCTTAGATCTGCTTCAACAACCGGTAGTCTAGCTTTTCTGCCAAACATAACTTCAAATGGAGAGTATGTAGTTGATTCATGAGTTGAGGTATTGTATGCAAAAACTGCAGAATCAATAACTCATCCCACATCTCCTTATGTTCCATTACTACTGCTTTGAAAGCATACTCTGCAGAGTTTGATTGTACTTTCATCAAGGCCATTGGACTGTTCAAAAAACATTTTTGTAAGATCAAATGAAATAAACATCATGAGATTGTACCTGTGGATGGTAAGGAGTATGAATGAGTGCCTTATTCCCAACTTCTTCAGCATAGCAGCGTTCAATTTGTTTCTGAACTCTGAACCATTGTCAGTTGTCAGTACATTGGGCAATCCCATCTGCATGAATATCTACACAATGAGAATGATACATTAATTAACCCATATAAACATAATTCAGTGCACCTTGTACAGTGCACTTGCTACTCGATGCGCTTCTTTAGTCGGAACTGCAACTGCTTCAACCCATTTTGAGAACTGATCACTCATGTGAGGATGTACCTATAAAAGTTCAGAAGTAAATGATTTAATATACTAAAGCAGTCTGCGGAATCTTTGGATGCAAATCATTAAAAATGCAGACATTATGCACAAACTATCAAAATACATACATGTACATTCAACTGATTTTAAACCCAAGCATGCACACAAAGGTGTTCATTTGAGAGTCTATGGACTGACCTATTTCCTGATGTTGAAATGGGTGAAATAGGTCCAACAAAGTCTATTGACACATGATGCCATGTTGTGACTACAGGAATCGGATGAAGCCAGTTGAACCAACAGCCAACTTAGCAGAGTTTCTTTGGCAAACTTCACAAGATTTTACCTGTAAAAAACGCATATCATGTAAAAACATTCTTTTATAACTTTTCATAATTACTAGTTGAATAACTTCAGTATTAAGCCCCTTCCATGTGAAACGTTCCCTAATTTTCGTCGCTTAATCCCAAGGTGGCCAGAGGTAGGGTCAGAATGGCATGAATGGAGGATCCTCTGTTTTTCAAATGCTTCAGAAATGAGCCTCACAACCTACATGTATTTGAGTAAATACAACAATGCTCTTAAACAATGCAACAAAATTCACAGCTAGAAACAGTTGGCATTACAAAAAAAGTCGAAAAGGCTGTGGTCAATCTGAAGACTACATGTACATGTATCCAAGGTTAATCACATGTTTCCAAGCGGTTATTTTTCCCTGATAAAGGCTGAAATACATACATGTATACGTAAATCGCTCACAAAAGGCTAAGCTGCTATAGCGACCTGCACAATTTTACGAAATGAAACATGCAGGCATGCAGTGCTTTTATAGAAGTTCACAGTGCTTACCAGCACATGTTGCACTCGCGCTTATCTATGAAATCATAATCGAGATCTAACCTCGCAATCGAGTTGTGGAAGTACATGTATGTGTCAGAGTTATGCTGTAGAAACAAATCAAATTTGAAGTAAAAAATCATGAGCATATGCAAATCGCCTTGATTGGTTGTGCGCTAAGGCCTATTCCACCACCAAATCAACCAGCTCTATTGATTGCAAGCCATACACACACGCTCACCTTAGTCTTTCCGTTCATTTTTTCGTTCCTACTTCCACACCTCTCCATTTGCAAAATGATTGACTTTCGCTTGTCTTCGTATTGTTCTTTCTTGTTTGAGGACAGTCCTTAGGATACTTGCCAGTCAGCTTGTAATTGCAGGCTAGTTCAAAAATGTCGTCGTCAGGTCTGTCTCAGCTTCAGAAGACATTTCAAAACGCTAGTAACTTCAAAACGCCTGGGACAAAAAAAATGCCACGTGGGACCAAATTGAGCATACCAAAATTATCCGGTCAGACAATTTTGAGCAGCGTGTTCTGTCCGGCCGGACAAAAATTAGACGCGGACCAAAATATTCGTGACAGGTCTAGTTGTAGCATTTTAAAATCGTTTTTGCCCTCTAACAGACACTTCAGTCGGAAAGGTTGAAAAACAGCGGACATTTGAAATGAATATCATTTTAATAAATGACGTCATTGCTAAACATGACTGAAAGAGGGTGTGCTGATCAGAGCAATAACGGTTGATAATAATACAAACAAAATTTTAAGTGCCTTTAATGTTAACTAACTAAAGTCAACAACAATAATATCAATTAACATGAACAAATAATTGGCAACAACCTGTGATGTAATGGTTGTATTTTAGTAGACAATGAAGTCATAAACTATGATGTCAATCAATTATTTCAATTGCTACATGTTTTGTTATTAATAAATTCAAATCATCATATCAAACTTGATAACCTCACACATCAAGAGACTTTGTAATTGTATAACTCATTATTGAAGTTGTATTTGTTGATCAGTGTTTACATTTTTGTTTCTTCCTAATTAAGAAATGAGTATAATTGCCATTTGTAAACAAACTGATAATCTATTAAACATAAAATGATATTTAACTTTAATAACTCGGTATTTAAATATAGTTAATTGAAATTTAATCAACCCCAAACCAGATAATTGACCATAGGTTAGTTGAAAGTAGTTATTAAAATAAAATATTATTAGTCGCTAACTTGAATATTGATAATTACAGAGGGTCTGGATAAATTTATATTTGAATTAATGTACTCAATCGTTTAGATGTTTGCACCTGTACTATTTGCTTAATCAGAGCCATCTAAAAGCAAAATATAACTAACTAACTGACTTCACTATCAGCCTATAACCTTTATCTCCTCTTGGATGCCATGCTAGTTCATATATTAATGCATGCATATACATGTACACACAATTGCTATGAATTCTACATGACAGTGTAAGTAAGAATGCGTGGATTGCAACTTCATGATATCAATGGAATTGCTTGCTGCACTTGTGACCTTCTAAGTACATGACATTGTTCGTTACTTTACAACTGTAATAACTATATTTCTTCTGAAGAACTGAGATGAATTCACTAATCCTATTTACTCCCTGACAGGAGTGCGTAGATATAAGATAATATGGCAATATTCATTAAAGTGTAATACCTTACCACAGCTAGAATGTCCCTACCTGCTATTTTGACTGCATGAATAGCATTCACATCATGTACACCCTGCTACCTTTCTATGTCTTATTATAGCAATGCAACTGCACTATAGACTAACATCAATGACAGCTGCAAGTGTAAAAACCAATCTTTGTGTGCAAACCATTGATGGGGTTATGCAAAATGCAATCATTACCTGACGCAGCAATGTGCTATAGTCTTTTCGGAGGCCACCATTTAATTATTCCTCCCTTAGTTTGGCTTATACAGAGAGTAGTTGCAAGGGGAAATGAGTGTTTCGAATGTGCCATGAATAGTGCTTTATAGTCTCAACCTTAATAGTGACAGTTCCATATTAATCACTATAGACATTTAGATCACAAGTTAGGTTCGTCCCCAGGCCCTATTTTTATATTGCCTGATAATTGCCTCCACAAGCAGAAGGTAGCTGGAATATCACGTGCACGGTCAACTCCAATAGATACCCCTCCCTCCCATGCATCCTCTCCCTCCCATGCATCCCCTCCCTCCCATGCATCCCCTCCCTCCCATGCATCCTCTCCCTCCCATGCATCCCCTCCCTCCCATGCATCCCCTCCTCCCACGCATCCCCTCCCTCCCGCATCCCCTCCCTCCCCTCCCTCCCTCCTCCCATGCCTCCCCCCTCCCTCCCATGCATCCCCTCCCTCCCATGCATCCTCGCCCCTCCCCCTCCTCCCCTCCCTCCCATGCATCCCCTCCCTCCCACGCATCCCCCCCCTCCCACGCATCCCCTCCCTCCCCCTCCCTCCATGCATCCCCTCCCTCCCATGCACCCCTCCCTCCCATGCATCCCCCTCCCTCCCATGCATCCCCTCCCTCCCATGCACCCCCTCCCTCCCCTCCCCCCCTCCCTCAACGCATCCCCTCCCTCCCACGCATCCCCTCCCTCCCATGCATCCCCTCCTTCCCATGCATCCCCTCCCTCCCACGCATCCCTCCCCTCCCTCCCCTCCCTCCCATGCATCCCCTCCCTCCCCGCATCCCCTCCCTCCCCTCCCTCCCATGCATCCCTCCCTCCCCTCCCTCCCATCATCCCCTCCTTCCCACGCATCCCCTCCCTCCCACGCATCCCCTCCTCCCCTCCCTCCCCCCTCCCTCCCATGCTCCCTCCCTCCCATTCCTTCCCCTCCCTCCCATTCATCCTCCTCCCTCCCCTCCCTCCCCTCCCTCCCTGCATCCCCTCCCTCCCACGCATCCCCGCTCCTCCCACGCTCCCCTCCCTCCCTGCATCCCCCCTCCCTCCCTTTCATCCCCTCCCTCCCCTCCCTCCCATGCATCCCCTCCCTCCTGCACCCCCCCCTCCCCTCCCATGCATCCCTCCCCCCAGCATCCCCTCCCTCCCATGCACCCCCCCCTCCTCCCCTCCCTCCCCTCCCTCCCACGCATCCCCTCCCTCCCCCGCATCCCCTCCCTCCCATGCATCCCCTCCCTCCCATGCATCCCCTCCCTCCCTCCCTCCACGCATCCCCTCCCTCCCCTCCCTCCCTCCCACGCATCCCCCCCCTCCCATGCATCCCCTCCCTCCCCTCCCTCCCATGCATCCCTCCCTCCCATGCATCCCCTCCCTCCCCTCCCTCCCCACACCTCCCCTCCCTCCCCTCCCTCCCCGCTCCCCTCCCTCCCTTGCATCCCCTCCCTCCCACTCATCCCCTCCCTCCCCTCCCTCCCCTCCCTCCCACGCATCCTCCCTCCCTCCCTTTCCTCTCCTCCTCCCACCTCATCCCCTCCTCCCCCTCCCCGCCTCCCGCATCCCCTCCCTCCCTTTCATCCCCTCCCTCCCACGCATCCCTCCCTCCCATGCATCCCCTCCCTCCATTCACCCCTCCCTCCCATTCCTCCCCTCCCTCCCCTCCCATCCCCTTCCCCCTCCCCCCTCCCTCCCCTCCCTCCCCTTCCTCCCCTCCCTCCCTTGCTTACCCTCCCTCCCCTTCTCCCATGCCCCTACTCCCCTCCCTCCCCTCCCTCCCCTGCCTCCCCTCCCTCCCTTGCATTCCCCTCCCTCACTCCTCCCTCCCCTTCCCCCTCCCTCCCCCTCCTCCCCTCCCTCTCCCCTCCTGCCCCCAGCATCCCCTCCCTCCCCCTTCCTCCCCTCCCTCCCATGCATCCCTCCCCCCACGCATACCCTCCCTCCCAATCCTTCCCCCCCCCTCATCCCCGCCCTCCCCTCCCTCCCATGCATCCCCAAGCCAGCCAACCTCTCTTAAATGATGAATGTGACGTATATTAAATCAATTGCTTCAGTCAGAGTGCGCGCAGCAAAGAATCTGCACGGCAAGCTCCAATGTTTTATTCATCTAAACACGGGAGTGTGCTTCCGCGTTCTCAATGCTGTAGGCGGACATGCCACGCATAGTGATAGTGTTCTGAGGAAATTAAACGTCAGGGCTGCTGAATGGCAGGCCAGGGTCTGGCCTGACTGCCTGGCATGACAGGGCTGCCTGGGAGGCCAACAAATTAGTATTATGTGTCAATACTATGACGTAAATTGACTGTCGCGTTGTCGACGTGCATTTCACCTCCATCGATTTCTCTTGACTTCTGCTCGGCCGCCCAAGCCTGTTTCCAACCCGGATCTGTCCGAATACAATCCCAAGGGCTTGTGCGATTCTCGCTTGCGAAGGGTAGCTGTAGCATAAACCATAGATTGATGACCACTCTACATGTATGTATGCATAAAACTGCTAGATCAGTGGTCTGGCAGTCCCATTTCAAAGGGCCATGCATTCAAAGAAAACGGGTACGCGGATGAAGCATGATGTCATTATTGCTCAGTGACACTTTCACTCTTCTTTTCACATTGAACGGACAGTATACTCTCAATATCTACACTCACATACATGTAGCATTACAACCACTAATATGATGTGCAGGAAAGGTCTAGAAGGCATGAGTCCCATTTTGGGCTACGACCCGTTAAAGAGGCGAGTAGGTGGGGGAGGGTTGTGGGGTGGGGGAGGGGTGTGGGGTGGGGAGGGTGTGGGGTGTGTGTGTGTGTGGGGTGTGGTGGGGGGGGTTGGTTATAAACTAACCGCAACTTTAATTCAGAGTAGTACACACATCCGCCCCAGTTTCAATAACGGAAACACAGCGCCAATTAATTAAAACATGAGGGTCGTTGTGGCGTACTGCCTCTCTCTCTCCTGCTGTTGATCGCGATTGGCTGTCATGGTGACGTGGCCCCCAAATCCGAAACGTTTTACCTCCTCTCTCTACTCTCCTATCCTGATCCCAGCGGCGATCCCTCGTTGCGGCGATCGCTTACGAATGGCATTCCCGGCGCCAAGCTTGCAGTACAGGAAATTAACAATCGTACAGACATCCTAACCAACTACAAACTGGAACTCATCGAAGCTGTGACGACGGCTGCAACATCAACGGGAAGTCCATTATCAGTCTGATCAACAACCTCTACTACGAAGGTAAACACATTGTTGGCATAATCGGACCAGAGTGTTCCGATTCAACGAAAGCAGTGGCTTCGCTCACGGGAAAGTCAGAAATAGCATTAATTAACGTACTTGGTTCTGCTCCGGAGCTTGGCAAACGCGTCTTATACCCGTACAGCTTTGGAATCAACCCTCCTTCGTCCATTGAGATAGACGCGGTAGTGGCTTTGTTCATGCGCAACAACTGGACTCGCGCAGCAGTGCTGTACAACCCGGATATGCTGGGTGGATTACAATTCCTTTCGTTTGTTTGAAAATAAAATAAATGGAAAGGCAGACCTGTCCTTCGTCTCTCCCGCTAATCCAGACTATCTCCCATTCGTGGCTCTGAAGAGTACCTTCGTACGAGTGATCGTATCCTTCCTTCGCGATGAAACACTTGGTAGAACCCTCTGCGTGGCTTACCGTATGGGCATGACGTATCCGAAGTATCAATGGTTGCTTTTTTGGCAGCTACCCAACATTCCCCAGGCGTTTTGTGTACAACTCAACCATGTACTCTTGTAACGAGACTGATGAGGACAAGGGCCTGAACGTCTTTTATTTCCAGAGCAATGCTTATCAACAGTACGATGTACATGTAATCACATACACCAAGCTCGGTAAGGACTCTGTAAACGAATATGGTGTGCGCACAAGATATGACTGCTAGAGATTGCCTTGCCCTCTTTGATGCTGTGTGGGCGTATGCCGTGGCTTTAAACAATCGATCGATGCACTAGAGGAGATAGGTATTACCCTTTCAAATTACACATTTGGAGAAGAAAATGCACCCAAAAAATTCAGGATCAGATGTATATGCTAAATTTCAGTGGTGTTGTAGGAAATACCATTCAATTCGATCGACAAAATGGATACATCTCATCAGCAGCTTCATACAACATAAAAGTAAATTCAACTGACGATTTTATAGGAATGTACACAATCCTTGATGGGATAATCATGTATCCAGAAGCTACTGTAGTTTTTGTGGCAACAGACTTGATGAGACACACATATTGGTATCTCTCCCTCTGGCGGTGGTTATCATTATGGTGGATGTGATAGGTGTCCTTCTCGTGTTAGGGATACATGTCATGAACACTGTGTACAGGAATCACAAATCCATCAAGTCCTCAAGTTCATGACTCTACCATTTTGCTTACATTGGGTGCTACCTGATCCTACTGGCCACACTGCTGCACACAATTACTGAGACATTCCCTTTCAGTATGCAGTCCAAGTCATTATTATGCAATGCCTTTCCATGGTCCCTGATAATAGGGCTCACTCTTCTCTATGGATGGAGCAGTAACTGCAAAGACTTGGAGGGTATGTTACATTTTTAAGAGCTCACAGAATTTAAACTGAGAGTGGTTACAATGTTGTGATGAGTGACAGTGTGCTGGCTGTTTTAATTGTGATTTTGGTTGTCATAGTTGCTGGATTTTGTACAGCCTGGATTGTCCATGATCCCTATGTACGAACTAGTACGAAAAGATTTGTGCCATCAGGGGACACTTTGTCATCCACTATTGAGGAATATTGTTCTTGCAAGTACCAAGTGCAGTGGATTGCATCAATCTTTGTCTTTGAGATTATTTTCATTGTGTTGCTAGTTAATTATTTTGCAATTTCCACAAGAGCAATCAAGAAAAAGGAATTTCAGACACAAAGCATCATAGTGTTTGTGTACTTGCTCACTCTAACCACTGTAGTTGGAGGAGTGATCTACTTGATCAACGAGTCAAATCACTTTATGATTTTCAAATCATTTGTCACTTACATTATGTTACAGAATGTTTACAGACTGTAACATAATGTAAACATTCTGTAACAGAATGTAAGTGACAAATCATTTGAAAATCATAAAGTGATTCGACGCGTTTTTTTTTCCTGTGTACGATGTTTGCTGAAACCCCAAAATATAATACCCACTAAAATCTAAATGTAACAGCTCAAAGTAATGTATGCACAGTTTGACAGCAGTACGCGCATATGTCAACGTCTGCGTCCTCTAGTGAATTGTGGTGCCGTAAGCTATATTTAATTCTAGATCGTTTCCGCGAAAAAGGACCTAGCAAATGTTTTTTTTTTCTTCAAATTTCAAGTTTTCCTACAATTAATAAACAAAAGCAAGATGACAAGCCATGTATGAGCCATATCTGGATATAACACAACGACTTTTCCGATCCAGTAGGCAAGGGTATAAAAGCGCTATAGCTGCATGGTTGAACACTTGTGCAGCCAAGTCTTTGGGATGCGCGAACAATAACGCTCCACACCTGCTAAGTTACTTTGAGTGTAATTGCATTCCATAGAAGTATAATTGGAACGCGCTCATTATTGGTATGGAATGCAAATACACTCAAAGTAACTTAGCGACTGTGATGTTAGCAACGGCTCTGCAATCTGTTTGGTTCTCCAAAATGAGCAAAAAAGTTCTTCTGCAGTGGGAATATGACACCAGTAGAGGTGCCAGTGGTCTCGATCTATTGGGCCAGACCCACTTTCCAAGTAGTGGTGATGTAATCCATTCGCAGCTGTTGGGAATCAGGGACTGGGTACGAGACTATGTTGTTTGTGACAAAATAAAATAGCACTTCTAACAGTCAAATGACATTGCAGTTGCAGGACAAATGTCACCAAACTGATAGACAGGTTGTACACTTACTGGTGCATAGAGTGGGCGTGGTCCAGCCTGTCAGACCAGCTGGTCTTTGGCAGCCCTGCATGATTAACGGCACGTGATTGGGCAATTCTTTAGGTATTATGAAAGAACCGCCAAACTTCAACACACATCGCTGTGCTGGGGCTATTCATGCCATGCCATACAGGTGATACAGCCCGCGATAACAAGGCACCTCAATTCAGGATTAGCTGCATGACAGTGGGAATGTATACTCATGCACTATGATTATTCTGTCGTAAATACCAGAGAGCTACCCCCATCTACAGTATACTGTACTCACATAGCTTTACTACAACTGCATGACTCAAATATGTGTAATTTAAAAATAAGACGAGGAAAGAGCTAGAAGTCCCTTTTTTGGGCTATGACCGGTTAAAGAGGCGGAGGTGGAGGGAGGGGGGGGGGGGGAGGGGTTATAAAACATGCCTTGACTCGAATACGGTGTACAAAGTACACATACACATATCCTACACAGCTACTCTATTCCCTGATCATACAATGCCTGCATACATCCATCCTACCCTATCATACATGCAACTCACGTGCCTGCAGGCACACATACACAAATGCACGTTAGGCCCTCGAGCATTCATTCTATAGCACATGAGGTATTTAAGGGATTAGCACAATTATTGTTTTATCCGAGCCATTTCTCAATAATTAACGGTAGACTGTGCCAATTCATTAAACATGAGGGTCGCTGTGGCGTACTGCCTCTCTTCTCTCCTGCTGTTGATCGCGATCGGCTGTCGTGGTGACGTGGCGTCCAAATCCGAAACGTTGTACCTCCTCTCTCTACTCTCCTATCCCGATCCCAGCGGCGATCCCTCGTTGCGGCCGTCGCTTACGAATGGAAGGATATCATTCCCGGCGCCAAGCTTGCGATACAAGAAATAAACAATCGTACGGACATCCTAACCAACTACAAACTGGAACTCATCGTAGCTGACGACGGCTGCAACATCAACTGGAAGTCCATTATCAGTCTGATCAACAACCTCTACTACGAAGGTAAACACATTGTTGGCATAATCGGGCCACAGTGTTCCGATTCGGCGAAAGCAGTGGCTTCGCTCACTGGAAGGTCGGAAATAGCTTTGATTAACGTTCACCTTGGTTCCGCTCCAGAGCTTGGGAATCGCTCTATGTACCCGTATAGCTTTGGAATGATCCCTTCAACTTCCAACCAGATCGATGCGCTGGTGGCTTTGTTCGTGCGCAACAACTGGACTCGCGCAGCAGTGCTGTACAACCCGGATATGCTGGTGGATTACAATTCCTTTCGTTTATTCCAAAATACAATAAATGGAAAAGCAGAACTGTCTTTCGTCTCTCTCGCTAATCCAGACTATCTCCCATTGGTAGCTCTGAAGAATACCTTCGTACGGGTGATCGTATCCTTCCTTCGTGGTGAAACACTTGGCAAAGCCCTCTGCGTGGCTTACCGTATGGGCATGACCTATCCGAATTATCAATGGTTACTTCTCGGGAGCTCCCCAACATTCCCAGTGTCTTTTGCATACAATTCAACCATGTACTCATGTAACAAGACTGATGCGGACAAGGCACTGAACCAAACCCTGCAATTCCGGAGCTATGCTTATCAACAATACGACGCAACCAGGTACACGCAGCTTTCTGCTGACTATGTACAAAATGTGGTGTGTGCGAAAAATGTAATTAATTGTGTTGCCATCTTGATGCTGTGTGGGCTTATGCCGTGGCCTTAAACAATTCGATCTATCCACTATGGGAGATAGGTCTTACCCTATCAAATTACACGTTTGGAAAGGAAAAATACACCCAAATGATTCAGCGCCAGATATATGGACTGAATTGTAGTGGAGTGTCAGGAAATACCATTCGATTCGATCCATCTAATGGATACATCTCATCAGTACATACTTATGTGCTCAATATTAAATGGGAGATTGTAGCCACATACACAATCTTTGATGGGTTTCAATTTGACCCAAATACTGCGGTAGACTTCGTGGCAACAGTCTTTGATGAGACGCACATATTGGTATCTCTCCCTCTGGCTGTGGCTGTCATTGTGGTGGATGTGATAGGTGTCCTTCTGGTGTTAGGGATACACGTCATGAACACAGTGTACAGGAATCACAAAGCCATCAAGGCCTCAAGTTCACGACTGAACCATTTCGCTTACATTGGGTGCTACCTGATCCTACTGGCCATACTGCTGTACACAATTACTGAGACATTCCCTGTCAGTATGCAGTCCAAGTCAATACTATGCAATGGCTTTCCATGGTCCCTAATAATGGGGCTCTCTCTTGTGTTTGAAGCGGTAACTGCAAAGACTTTGAGGTTAAATTACATTGTCAAAAGCTCGCAAAAATTAAGAAGTGGCTACAATGCTGTAATGAGTGACAATGTGCTGGCTGTTTTAATTGTGATTTTGGTTGGAATAGTTGCTGGATTTTGTACAGCTTGGACTCTATATGATCCCTACATGCGAGCTGTAACTAAAAATCTTTTGCCATCAGGGGACAGTTTGACAGTCACTATTGATGAGTTTTGCTTGTGTAAATACCAAGTGCAGTGGATTGCATTGATCATTGCATTTGAGTCTATTTTCATTGTGTTACTGGTCTATTTGCAATTTCCACAAGAACCATCAAGAAAAAGGAGTTTCAGACTCGAAGCATCCTTGTTTTAGTGTACCTGCTGACTCTAACGACTCTAGTTGGAGGAGTTATCTACTTGATTGCAGAGTTAGTTGAAGCAGGAGTCAATACATCCTACGGAATACTCGCCTCTTTACTAACAGTTGCGGTATATCTATGCATAGTGCTATTTTTCACACCTCCTATTCTGCTTGTGATCAATGGTTTTCTTCATCCTTATCGTCAAAGACTTACATCCCGGCAATTGACTATCCGCACTCTTATTAGAATTGAAACTGCAGGATCTCAATTGTAGCACAGTATTTAGGCCGAACCGGCTTATTGTGTTATGCATTAAGTGTATGCATCATGATGTTTTTTTAAAAATGGAAATACTTTGCACACTTGAAAGCTGAACAATATTCACTGTAACAAATTGGAATGCCAAACAGCTCAATTTATCAACTATAAATGCAACACACCTCCTCACACACCTCTTCACACACCACTGCACTCACTGCACACAAGCACACACTACACCCTACAGACGCAGCAAAGATACACCTCTTCACTCACTACACACAACACACACCTCTTCACTCACCTTTTCACACACCACTACACTCGCTGCACACACACACGCTACACCCTACGACACAACAAAGACACACCTCTTTATCTTTACTCACAACACACATTACAGACTCACCTCTTCACTCAATACACATGCACCTCTTCTCAAACCACTACACTCAAGCACACACTACACCTTACAGGCACAACAAAGACACATTTCTTCACTCACTATACATTAGGCATGTACAAAGTGTCGTGCGATACGTATACCGCGTCATCAATGTCCGAAATTCCTGTCAAATTAACGTTACATCTATCATCATAGTCATTTATACTTTAGTATCGTGAAGAGAAGTGGTTTGACCTCGCTATTACTTGTGTGTCTCTTGTATGCATGTGCCAACCACTATGTCTACCTATAGTAATAATAGCAACAAGTATTCCCTACCCTACGAATCTTGTGTACTTCAAATGAATATAGCTGCCACAAATATACTATGTTGTGTGCATGTGAAGAGTCGCAATTAGCTGTGTTGTATTCAATGTGATGTTACATTGTTACCTTCACACAGCTGTTTGAAGTAGATTTGATGAGCAAGCGGACGTATGCAGTTTCCTCATGTCAAATACAATTAGACACGGTAAAATATTTCACAAAGGATGCATACTACTAATAAGTCATGAAAACAACATATAAAGAAATATGCCCAACATTTGCCTCCACATAAACTCGCCTAATCATTGTGGAATAATTTCCTGTGCGTTCCATATCGTTGTTCGTGATGTAAATTACATCACGAACAACGATACGATACGATAAGGGAATTATTCGACATTATGTTGCTACGCCTTTTGCCACACATTTCAATGTGGTTGGTACACGCGCCAGTTATAGAGTCGACGAAGTTGTAAGTATGGTTGGCTGTTAAGGTAACTTTGCGTGCCTAGCGTATTTTAAGCAGCTAGAGATCCTGGCACGATATGCTGCATGGTGAATTATACATGTAGGTAGAAGCGTCGCGACGGTCTACGGGAGCCATAAAACCTACTTGTCTACCACATCGTAGCCTCCAAAAAACCCATGCACTGTTCGTTTACTCGATTTTACTTCTGCACACTAGTAAACATTCGTCGATTTTTACTCTAGGACTGGACCGCCTACCGCAACAGGGTTTCGCAGCCACACTTACAACTTACTAGTAGTCAACCACAGGAAAAGCCATCACATAGAGCGCAGAATGTTTCAAATATATATAGACAGGTGCAATTTGATAGACAGTTGGCTATCATTATGTTTCTAACTTTAATAAAAGCAAATGCCACAGCTATCCTCCGAAGGGTATTAAACCGAACCAATTGTAGTTGTTCGAAGTTTAATGTAGTTGGACAGTAGGTTTCCTTTTAGATACTATGAACATATACACGTACAACAATATAATTGAAATGGAGGGGGGGGGGGGGGGGGGAGGGGGGGGGGGGAGGAACTACATAAGTGCCGATCAGGCAATCGTATGTGTGTGTATTCAAACTGCTTATTCTCTGTCTACTGCGTACTTCGAATGAATATACAGTGTAGCTGCCAGTATGCACAATGAGTCGCAATTAGATGTGTTGTTTTCAATGTGATGTGAAACACATACATCCTACACGGTTGTATGCGGCTGGAAACTGGGTGTACAATTAGACAATTTACGGTATCAATCTATTATTCTGAAGTGACGCCTCATTATAGCCACCCAATATTTCAAAGCTTACCATGACTCACCAGAAGCTGCAAATCAAAATATGAAATCAAATTCACGCACTGTACTTAAGTTTCTAGCATGCCCACCCTATACGCATAGTCTACATGACACATACAGTAAACAAAACGCGCAGGCCGTTTTTGTAAGGTCACGCGGCACGTATTTTGAAGGGGCCATTACAAAGTAAGACGACGTTAACTTCAGGAACAAAATTGGAAGGTAAGCATACTACGGTAGTGATCGGGAAGTCATGTGGCAATACGTATATACGAGCCTGAAGTGGTGACACATTTTCTTTCACCACGAACCAGCGGACACAGCAATTCGGCCGTCCGCACGCGGGTGATTACAAACTACGTATTCAGTCATGCATCCGTGCATATCACAAAGCGTGCACTCACGATTAACGTAGTCCCATTATTTCACCGCCCAATCCTGTACGGGAATACATACGGCCATTTAACCCTCTCCTCACGTGTGATTGAATTTGAATTCGAATACCTCTTTTAAGTTTACAACACGCCGAGGCTACAGCTGCAGTAGAGGACAGGTCCCACGAATTTTTAATTAAGGTATGTGAGGTCAAAAAAGCTAGTTTTCTAATGCCTGAAACCGAAACAATGTGCACTCGTTGTCGCTCAGGGGTCAGAACAAAGCTATAGCTAGTTGTATGTACTCACATTGGTCTGAGGCCTCACCACAGTGGTCTTCTTAGGGTGATGTGATTCGGAAGGGTGTGGCTATCTTCGTTGAGTAATTTGTCTCTAGATCTAATAATGGTATACACACGGAAATGTGTATCACTCAGCACATTCATAGATGTCTAAATAATCTGTTAGTGGTACCATTTCGACGCAAGGTTTGTCCAGTAAGCTTCACATTGGTATGAGACATCACCTCAATGGTCTTCTGAGGGTCACGTGATTCTGAAGGGTGTGGCTATCTCAGGTGAGTCGTTTTTCACTAATAATGGTATACATACTGATGTGAGTATGTGACACAAGGTTTGTCCAGTAAGCTTCACATTGGTATGAGACATCACCTCAATGGTCTTCTGAGGGTCACGTGATTCTGAAGGGTGTGGCTATCAGTTTGTTACTGACGTGAGTATCACTACATTTCATTGTATGTGACACAAGGTTTGTCCAGTAAGCTTCACATTGGTATGAGACATCACCCCACTGGTCTTCTAATGACCTATGCAGCACTCACTGGAAATGCATCAAGAATCTTTTCACCTATCAGAGTCATGTTAATGAATAGTTTTTCATATTGTTGACTTGGTTCTGAGTACAGTGCTACACAAGTATATAGCCACACACAATTACACACAAAGTTCATCCACCTGCTGCACAAGGTGTAAGAACGACTCAGAATGGTTAGCTGAGGCGACCAAAGCGGTCAGTCAATGCCTTGGTTATTTTTTATGAAGAAATGCATTTTTATATATTTCTTGGACGATGGTTTATGCTTCAGCTTGCCCTGGAGACTATAATATATGTTCTGCTGCGTGATGTTACTTATTATATGCATCGTATAAAGAGGCGGGGCACGCAAACAATCTATCGCTAGAATGTACCTCGTTCTCTCGGTGTCTTCTTTGGTGCCATCCATAAATTACGTCACTTCGAAGGGTCCCCAGCATGCAGGGTGGTAGCAGCCAGTGTGACGATGTATACATGAAGCATACATCAGTATAAGAGGGGTCCATATAGGTGACGTAATTTATGAACGGCTATCATTTATACAAAGGCTCAGGATGCCAATTAACTCCAACCTCCCATTATGGAAATGTCTTTCAGAATGCCTCACGCTCTCAGCAGGCGAGGTCTGCAATCGCCATGTCATTAGTAAAACATCATGACGACGCATGCGTTATGCAGCCACGTGAATCACGTGATGATTATTTTCGTCTCGCGTCGGTAAGTATGGCTCACAGAATGTTTTTTTGATAGGATGTATGACCGCTGTGGAACACTATACATCTTCCACTGTAAGTCAGAGAGGTGCCATTTATTCCAAAATCGTCAAACGAAAGCCAGGTGAGTTACCTTTAGCCTACGCTCGTTTTGAATTGAAAGCTTTGCTTGTCAGGAAATTGTGTATTGGGATAACGTTCTGCGAAGCAATTCAGGCAGGTTTTTGGTTAGAAAGAACGGCCGGCTACGCTACACAGCGAGGTGAGCTGTCAATTACGTGTTTTTGTGTGGCACTTTGTTTGCTTCCAAGGCGTAACGTCGGGAACAGAATAATGGTGTTCTCTACTGCATTTTGGCAGAAATGTTGGATTCCTTGATCTACCTGAAACATCCTGGCTGAACAAGAGCGCTAAAACGTACGTGATGTAACAGCACCTCGTTATTGTTACCCTTTTCCTTTCGCTCAAATGGCGGTGTATTCTACGTGCATTCGGATTGACAGCAGTGAACTATTCTAAAGAAAGACAAAGACCTGTGTTGTGGAAGTCAGATGTTACAACGTCACCATCAACTGCTGGGAGGTAAGGCCATTTTTTGGTAAACGTGTTGTTTCAGTTATGCTTTCTTTTCTACGAACAGGTTTGTTCTCTTATCAACCTTTCTATGTTTCATATTTGTAAACTTGAAACATTAAATTTTTTGACTATGTGATCAATAACCTGAGAAATAATGATAGTATTAACTAGTATATTTAACTTTCCTTACGTCATACGATAGTTCTATATTGCGCGTACACGGTAGGTTCCTCGGTCACGTAAAAATTGCACGACGTTGCTCTCGAATTACCCCGTGCGCATACAAATAATCCTCCGGGACCGAGAAATCATTCGTATGAAATCGGTCCACTCACGATTTCGAGAGCACATGACGCGCAAAATTCGGAAGCATGCACGCTCTTCCGGGTGATATTGCGTGCTGTCACGGGCCCGGAATCAAAGCCCTGAATTGCTGTGGGTTCGTATTTCATGAATAATCGATACAAGTTGTAGTTTCATTCGTACATGTATATATACCTGGTACATGATAATTACCATATAGAACAAGTACCCAGTGTTGTAGAGTGTGTGGACAGAGGCTGTGGAAATCCAAAGCAAAGCAAAAGATCAGCTATGAATGCAATGCATTCACAACTGATCTGAAAATAGCTTTTGACATCAACACTTCTGGGGGATGATGTCAACACACATCCTGCTGCTTGCTCTGTAAGCATTTGATGGAGAGAACAATATGTGCCATAATGAAGGGGGTGCATCACAAGTGTACAGTCAGTGTATTTCAGTGGCAGAAACATTTTATCAATGCAAGGTACAATTGAACAGTACAATAGTATGACATCATGGTGTGAGCACTTCCGTGCATGTGGGTGGGTGGACACATGAAAAGGCCAAAAGTAGAAAGCGTTTGCCCGGCACCTAATACACTAATAGTCATTTTCAGAAGATTGCTTCTCCACCAGCTTATTGCATGAGCCTAGTCCACCTTTAGCCAGCGTGAACAACCTGTTGATCTTAGAGAAGTTGAAGTGTGCCTGTGTTCCAACGTTCTTTCACAGCCACTAGAATTGATGTGTGCAGTTCACTGGTATGCACCAAGTGCCTCACAGAGTGCATAGCAGCATCTGGTGCTGTGAGCTGTCCCTGTTGCTTCAGACGATGATCCGTCACGTGTCAGACCAGCATCAAATGGAATACTCCTCTGCTGCTATCAGATGTTAGAAGATATTGTGCTAGTTGCAACACGGACATTAAAAGTGGTGATTATGAAGGGCATGAGTGTGTACCATCACTTACACCTGAGGAGGAGAGGCAAGCTGCTGAGCTGCTGAAGAGGGCCATCTCTACCAGTCCTGACAAAGGCGTTGTACAGCTTGCTACAGGAGGAACACTAAGGAGATGTTTTGACTGGTACTGAGGTTACATAATATCTACCCTCACTTTAGCCAATGGCATTCATGCAAGTCACCAAAGCCAAGCAAAAAACCACAGCCGCCTGCTCAAGGACCAGCTACTCTGAAATGCAGAGAATACGAAGTAGTGTCAATGGAGAAGCATCTGCCCTCATCCAAACAGAAGATCTCACCTTCAGTGATGAAGAGCGACAATGTTTGTTGGCTAGCTACTGCAAGCATCTCATCATCCACTGAGATTGGTCCAGCTCAGGTATTGGCAATAAAGGCTGATCATGCTATACCTTGGAATAAATTGAGACTTCTAAGACGATATGATATCATAAATGTATGCAGCAAAGGTAACTCACTGATTTTTCGGGTGGCTTGAATTCATCTGGCTGGTGAGGAAAGGATGTGTCGCATCTCCAGCCACATTGTGGGGTGATAACCTCAAGGAAAGTTGCCCCCTTTTACATTTCCAGGTGGAGATGAAATCAAAGGAGCTCCTTTAGTTTACGTTCCCCATCTGGTAGATAAGGTTGTCCACTTCTTAAATGAGAATGAATGGTAAGAGTAAAATACAAATGCTCTTACTTATAAAGCATGGTTGCAATGCTGGCAGGCTTACCTGGCATGAAGGGTTTATACCAGCCAGTGAAGGTGGATTCCAAGGCTATTCAAGAATTCATGGCTTTTTACCATATCCTGAAGCAACAGTCTCCATTCAAATGCATCTCCTGGAGGATCATGCAGTACAGTGGGCAAATACCTACCATGATGGCTTTGGCATTTGGGAGAACAGGGGGCTGAATTGATTCATGCCAAGTTTTAATAGACTTGACTTGGTATTTGCTCCAATCTGCTGTGCATAGCTAAAGAACATCTATTAAGCATTGAACCACAACTGATAGCTGCCATCCCTCCTCCAGCTAAGAGAGTAAAGAATATATAGCTATGTGATGCAGCTCACTTTCAAGTATTTAATACCAGGAGAAATGCGAGATAACATTCTGTCAAAATAAAATAATAAATACTTGCAATAGTTCCAACCCCCAAAAGACCACAGGGAAAAAAAGCGTCGAATCATTTAGAAATCATTGCGTGATTGAACAGAAAATCACACAAAATCACATGCTTCTATTGATTTTCGTGTGATTTTCTGTTCAATCACGCAATGATTTCTAAATGATTCGACGCTTTTTTTCCCTGTGGACGCCAAAATGGCGGATTTTCTAAAGGCTTGAAAACTACTTCAGAAAATGCGTCACCATTTGCTTGTACCCAAAACAGATAGAGCATTGTATTAACCTTACCGTGATAGTTTGGGTCAGTTCTATCTCGGTTCCTGAGCGTCGTTATCGTCGTTTGAACACACGAGGTCGGCGATCACCGCTTGAAAGTCAATTGCTTCGAAGCGCCAGAGCTGATAGTCAACAAACGTCAGGCCACGTGATTTATGTTTAAAATAAAGGTCAGAGGTGTTTGTCACTACTAGTATGGCTTTTAGGTGTTAATGCGTTTTACGAACGTAGTAACATAGCTGGTTCTAAAGGACATTGGTTGTCATGTTCGTTGCTGTGGGGCACGTAAACCATTTAAATTTTTTCTGGGCGGAGGGCGTACTTTCCACGCATTCAATGAGAGCAAACCGCCGTGCCTATACGAACTAATTATATAAACACAGCAATTCTACGTAGACTTAGTGATCAAGCAAGTTACGGTGTACATCTAGAGGTGCTTTTTATTTCCTGTTGAGCCTATCGTGCATGTGACATTCTCAGCTAATGTTATCTTTTATAGTCGATTCGATTCAAGAGATTGCACTTGATTCATTCCAGTTATATTCATTAATTGGCATGCTGCTGATGAAGAACATGAATTCAATGCCAGCATTTATAACTTCATGTAGTAACACCCCTTGAATATTATATTTAAGCCTAACTGTAGATGAATCCCTTAGTCATGGAAATGGAGTATATACTTAACTACTGTATACCGTGCAGTCGTAAATTTAGGGAACCACACCCCCTCTATAGGCAATGTAGAGATAGTGTAGTAAGTGTATTTAAACATGAGGGTCGTTGTGGCGTACTGTATCTCCTCTCTCCTGATGTTGATCGCGATCGGCTGTCATGGTGATGCGAATCCCAAATCAGAAACGTTGTACCTCCTCTCTCTACTCTCCTACCCCGATCCCAGCGGCGATCCCTCGTTGCGGCCGTCGGTTACAAATGGAGGAGATATCATTCCCGGCGCCAAGCTTGCGATACAAGAAATTAACAATCGTACGGACATCCTAACCAACTACAAACTGGAACTCATCGTAGCTGACGACGGCTGCAACATCAACTGGAAGTCCATTATCAGTCTGATCAACAACCTCTACTACGAAGGTAAACACATTGTTGGCATAATCGGACCACAGTGTTCCGATTCGACGAAAGCAGTGGCTTCGCTCACTGGAAGGTTGGAAATAGCTTTGATTAACGTTCACCTTGGTTCAGCTCCAGAGCTTGGGAATCGCTCCTTGTACCCATATAGCTTTGGAATCAATCCTCCTTCGTCCATTGAGATAGACGCGGTAGTGGCTTTGTTCGTGCGCAACAACTGGACTCGCGCAGCAGTGCTGTACAACCCGGATATGCTAGTGGATTACAATTCCTTTCGTTTGTTCCAAAATAAAATAAGTGGAAAGGCAGAACTGTCCTTCGTCTCTCCCGCTAATCCAGACTATCTCCCATTGGTGGCTCTGAAGAATACCTTCGTACGGGTGATCGTATCCTTCCTTCGTGATGAAACACTTTGGAGAGCGCTCTGCGTGGCTTACCGTATGGGCATGACGTATCCAAAGTATCAATGGTTGCTTTTTAACAGCTACCCAAAATTCCCCGAGCCTTTTGTATACAACTCAACCATGTACTCTTGTAACGAGACTGATGAGGACAAGGGCCTGAACGTCTTGTATTTCCAGAGCAATGCTTATCAACAGTACGATGTACATGTAATCACATACACCAAGCTCGGTAAGGACTATGTAACGAATATGGTGTGCGCACAAGATATGACTGCTAGAGATTGCGTTGCCCTCTTTGATGCTGTGTGGGCGTATGCCGTGGCTTTAAACAATTCGATCGATGCACTAGAGGAGATAGGTCTTACCCTTTCAAATTACACATTTGGAGAAGAAAAATGCACCCAAATAATTCAGGATCAGATGTATATGCTAAATTTCAGTGGTGTTGTAGGAAATACCATTCAATTCGATCCACTAAATGGATACATCTCATCAGCAGCTTCATACATCATAAAAGTAAATTCAACTGACGATTATATAGCAAAATACACAATCCTTGATGGGATAGTCATGTACTCAGAAGCTAATGTAGTTTTCGTGGCAACAGGCTTTGATGAGACACAGATATTGGTATCTCTCCCTCTAGCTGTGGTTGTCATTGTGGTGGATGTGATAGGTGTCCTTCTGGTGTTAGGGATACATGTCATGAACACGGTCTACAGGAATCACAAAGCCATCAAGGCTTCAAGTTCAAGACTGAACCATTTTGCTTACATTGGGTGCTACCTGATCCTTCTGGCCACACTGCTGTACACAATTACTGAGACATTCCCTATCAGTATGCAGTCCAAGTCAATGTTATGCAATGCCTTCCCATGGTCCCTGATAATAGGGCTTACACTTGTGTTTGGAGCAGTAACTGCAAAGACTTGCAGGTTATATTACATTTTCAAGAGCTCACAGAAATTAAGGAGTGGCTATAATGCTGTAATGAGTGACAGTGTGCTGGCTGTTTTAATTGTGATTTTGGTTGTCATAGTTGCAGGATTTTGTGCAGCATGGACATTCTATGATCCTTACATTCGAACTAGTACGAAAATGTTTATACCATCAGGGGACAGTTTGTCAGTCACTGTTGACGAGTTTTGTTCTTGCAAGTACCAAGTGCAGTGGATTGCATCAATCATAAGCTTTGAGACTATTTTGATTGTGCTACTTGTCTATTTTGCCATTTTCACAAGAACCAAGAAGAAAAAGGAGTTTCAGATGCGAAGCATCTTAGTGCTGGCGTACCTGCTGACTCTAACCACTGTAGTTGGAGGAGTGATCTACTGGATAGCAGTGATTGTTGAAGCAGGAGTCAATACATCTTATGGAATACTTGCCTCTCTGCTGACAGTTACAGTATATTTATGTGTAGTACTATTTTTCACACCCCCTATTCTGCCTGTGATCGAAGATCTACTTCATCCTCATCGTCAAAGAATTGGCTCTTATTAGAGCTGAAACTGCAGGTTCTCAATTGTAGCACCGTAACCATTCCAAGTTTATTGTATTGTGCAACAGGTGCAAACAGGTACTTCTGTCTGTTATTCCGCATTATATCCATTGCAACTCAATGATTAGTTGAACATAATTGTTCACCTAGACAAGCAAGTCGTTTGTATAGTGCAATAAGCATAATGATGAAAGGCCCAAATTATGTCATAGCTACAGTATATGGGAGAAGTAGAAATGAATGGATTTACTAAAATGACACTGGTGTTAGTGTGGCACCATCATCTGAAATTAACATGTCACGACTTGTTGAGGTTATTTGTTACTTCAGCAATGCATGGCCCTTCCAACATATTAAATTGCAGGAGAGCATTTGTCTAGCCGTCTATAAAGCTTCAATGGCTGAAGTAATTGCTTATCTGCAAATCGTAGTTTCATTCAATCCTGAACATGCAGCCATTCGTTGAGTGCACTTAATCTCAATGAGGATGCTCAATGTCCAGACAATATTCCTTTTTTAAGTAAGACCCATCATGTTTTAAGATTAAACCATGCTTAACAGATTTATTGTTACCTGCCTTTACATTTAGAAGCAAAGATAACTTATTTGAATGAAATTATTATATACTCCACACTATATTAAATTATGTCAGTTAAAGTTTAAGGTTCCAGAGCCTAGCAAGTCCTTTCAACTCGAGAGAAGTGATTTAAAAAAAACTATTGCCTAAATATCAGTTGGATTCAAAGGTTAAACTAGTAACACACATGTCTATACCAATATAATCATACATGTATGCTGATTTATCCTTCCTATAACTGTAGCCTCTAACGGGTATAGACCTGTTAACTCTTTGAACGTCAAGTGCATACATGCTTAAAAAACGGGAATTATCTGCCTAACCATTCATGAAGTGCTGTGTGTTATATAGTGTTGATCAAAATCACTTTGAATATGCATGCAAGTGCAATACTGACATGCATGTAACCCCATAGTCATACAAATGTTTGAAAAAATGTGTGGTCCCAGTGTAAGCACATTTTTGTGAACCTGCTGGCACCTTTTGTTTTAACAACCTATAATACGAACTGGCAAAAGGGAGAGAATGAACTGGCATGATATACTACACTGATCTGGACTACGCATTCTTGTTCTTGGAGTATTGAAGATGCATTAGTGAAGTGAAGTGGCTCATCTGAATAATGGGGTTCTTTAGAAGAAACATTACTTTGTGTATGTACGTATTAAGGTTACAAGTGCAGGAAGCATATGCATGCATCATACAGTATGAATGATCAACTCATTTTTGCACGCAATATCTAACTGATGCATGAATTTTGCAACAGTTGTGTGCCAAGTGCGTACAAGCATGCATGCACATGTGCATGCATGCATGTACGCACTTGGCGTTCAAAGAGTAAAGTGTTAAATGTCGCACATTCTACAAAAGGTAGAATTATTGTGATGACGTACTATGTTGCGAAAAATTGCTATTTCCCATGCGCAAACCACGGCACTGTAAGTAATCGTGGGAGTAAAACACGTGTTCACTCTTCATTTCAATCACCTGCCTGAAGAAGGTAAAATATATTACCGAAACTGGTGTCAAGGAAAATCTGTCGCCCGGAAATTGTGTCGCGGCGACAGTTTTTCCTAAGGAAATACTGTCGCTCCCAATTAACGTAACGACCGTATATCCTAAGGAAATTCTGTCGCCAGGAAATACTGTCGCGCGCATGCTCTGTCATTCGCACATGTTTTTCGAGGGTGACATGGATCAGACCGAATACGGCGTACTGCCAGCATTCTGCTGTAACCGAATCTATCCTCCTCTTTATAACAAGAACGAAAGAGACTGTCTTCGGACGAGAGCAAAGAGTTTTGTCGTGAAGGAAGGAATTTTTTTTTTTAATCGCGATAAAGAAGGTGACTTTCAGGTGATCTAAAAATACTTTGAGCTAACTGATAATGTTATAGGTTGTGACCGAGAAGGACAAACAAAGGATGTCATTGCGCTGAACTTGGTGGTGGTCACTTTGGACGAGATAAGACGCTTTGCAAAATAGCAGAGAGGTCTTATTGAAATCATTCACATGTGCAGCAGCCTATAATGATCAATGTGTCACATCGTCCTGCAGCAACAACTAGAATTGCAGCTGATGGAAACTGCTTTTTTAGATCTATATCACTTGTTGTAACAGGATCTCAAGACTTTCATCAAGAACTGCGTCTATCTTATAACTACACACATGATCCATAAATCTAAGAATCCTGTGTTTTCCTCCCTTGTATCCTTGATAAAAGTATTGAACAGTACATGAAGCGATCTAGGATGCAGAGTCTGGGTGTTTGGGCCACTGAAGTGGAGATAATTGCAGCTGCTTCATTTGTTGAATGCAACCATTTATGTATATGCTCAATGTGGTGATTCACACAAGTGGCTAAAACATTCAGCAGATGAAGCTAACTGTGGTTTGCACCAAGATGAATGCATATACATAACAAACCTCAATCAACATTATGAAACAGTTAAAAAAATGTAACGTTTTGTACATGGTGATCTGTCTAATTTACCTGCATTTCAATCACTTCAATGCTGTCAATATTCATTATAAGCTTTGTATTTCATGTGAAGTTATGAATGTACTTTTCACTGTTTCTAGCGTTCCGCGCATTTTAATTTTATGCAGCTTTATACATGCAAGTGTGGTCTAAAATAGGGCAGCTGTCATGCATGGATTCGGTCTTGCATTGAAAGCTATACCTGCATGTACATGCATGCATTTAAATGCTATATCCCCATTCAAAATTGGTGCACCCCCTTTCATCACAGATCACACGCCTTTGCCGAAAGTATAAAATGCCAATCGCGAGCATGCATGTGACACCGGTCGCAATGAAGGATTGACGATTTAAAGGAAATGGCTACCCCTATGAAGACTGTGTACAGAGACGTTGGTTACTCATTGGCGCATTTGTATCTGTGAATGTTTCTCAATGTATTGTTGTTCCTGACCTCAACCACTTAAAAAACAAACTAACCCACCATTCCTCAGAGTGTCAAACTAGCTATTCGCAACATCTGCGTATACATGTACAAACCAAACGGCTAAACTTACAATTCAGAAGAAAAAGAAGTAACACTGAGCCTCCTGTGGGTAAAGAGCCTGTGGCGTACAAAATCCTACACATGAATAGGAAACGGGAAGAATGGCACAAAAAATGTGCACTGAGAGACGGATGTCCTATCCAGACGATACCTATTCTCAACTTCCTATTCCCTCCTATCCCCAAACCGATCCCCGAACATCCAACGACCCTCATTAGCAAAACCACGACCAGAAACAAGGCCTGCCAAACACACAGAGCCTACAATGAATATTGGCCTGAAACACACATGGATCCCACAGAATATTTCATTACATCACACAAACGCATCCAAAACATCATGCACGCTATACTGAGCTCACCACAACTCATACCAATGATAAAACGACTCAAACTGTACAGACTAATAATAGCCATTATAAGAACACACTAATGACGCTAAACCTATCTCGAATCTCTCTCCCTCCAGGCACTGCCCACAAAAACCAACAAAACTGAGACTCCCAAATCTAGACACCATGTTGGTAGAGATCATGCCGACGCGGGTTCTCCTGGGAGGAGACCATGAAGATGACCCTGCTCCTGGGTTCATTCCAAAAAGGCATACAAAGGTTATTTACATTTTAGCGATAGATTTATGTCACCATTTACACATAGAGTGATGACGTAGCCATCTATGTGCTATTAGCCGTTGTTACTAATTAATTTGATTGCCCTGGTCTATATTTCAGCCAGCCGCTATTTCTGGTATGCCTACCTATATAACTGGAAGCCTAACCAGACCGCTAACAGGTATTGACCTATAAAAGTGAGGCGTCTTGTCACACATTCTACACGAATTATTTATAGCCACTTGTGATGACGTGCTATGTTGCGAAAAATGGCTATTTCTCATGCACAAACCTCAGAATTGGAAGTTAATGGTAGATTTGCATTTTGCATGAAAATATTTTCTACACCTATATCAGGGCAGGTGCCGACAAGCTCGCCTCATAAAGTGCATAGATTCTTTGAACTACATCAATAAAGAAGATACTGATAATGCAGTAAATTGGATTTGGTAAGTTCGGTAAAATTAACATGAATCATACATTTGTAAATAAATCATTATAGCACAGAAAAAAACACTATCTTATCTCTTTCTGGAAGTACAAGGATTCTGAAGTATAATAGGGATTCCTTAAACGGATCGTTTCCGCGAAAAGGGGACCTAACGCATGTTTTTTCAAGATTTCTATTGTTTTTGTTGATTTTCTAGAAGTCTGAAATGTCCTCTACACGTTGCTTCATATGCACTGAGAGTATCCCTCATGGAGTTGTTTCTAAATTTATAATTAACGATACATTTCAACGCAAGCGTTATACATTTCTACTGCGCGTACTAGAAATTTTATAAATGTATGCGCGTTAGCTCTTTTTTCGCGGAAACGATCCCAATATATGTAATGTATTGTGTAGGCCAGATTGCCAAAGCAATCGAAGTCTTTGGACTGTGGAGCATTAATTTTTTTTTTGTTTTGTGAGAAGGCTCAAAAGTTTTGACCTCTTAATGTGTGGCTGTAATATAATATATTTTAGGCTGCAAGATTAGAAGTGGAGAATTTGGATCATGTATACACACAAGTAAGGATGTTGACTTCATTACCAGTCTGTTGTGACACTGTTGTAGGAATGATGCAACAATTTAGAGCCAGATGGTTTATGAACTGTCATAAGATACTCCTTACTCACAGCAAGCATCCAAAATGAGCATCGATAATCCAGGTGATGAGCAGAGTTTTTGCATATGTGAAGAATTGAAACAAATTTTTAAATATTCTAGCATCTATTCAAATCATTGTTACATACACAAATCATACAAACAGTTGGGTAACTATACAGGGTATAATGGGTATACTGGTACTGGTACTGGGTATACTGGTACTGGTACTGGGTATACTGGGTATACTGGTACTGGTACTGGGTATACTGGACTGGGTATACTGGTACTGGGTATACTGGTACTGGGTATACTGGTCTGGTATACTGGGTACTGTACTGGTATACTGGTACTGGTATACTGGGTATACTGGTACTGGGTATACTGGTACTGGGTATACTGGTACTGGGTATACTGGTACTGGGTATACTGGTACTGGGTAAACTGGGTATACTGGTACTGGGTATACTGGTACTGGGTATACTGGTACTGGGTATACTGGTACTGGGTATACTGGTACTGGGTATACTGGTACTGGGTATACTGGTACTGGGTATACTGGTACTGGGTATACTGGTACTGGGTATACTGGTACTGGGTATACTGGTACTGGTATACTGGTACTGGGTATACTGGGCATACTGGGTATTATTGAATTTCAGAGGTGAATTTGTGTTGTAATTACTAGTTGAATAAAGACACGGATGAAAGTCTCTAAGATGAGAGTGATAAGGAAGATTGTGACACAAGTATAGACAGTGATAGCGTTGATGATACTGATCTTGCTGCGGCTGCTATTTTGGTTCCTGATTAAAAAATAAATCTCCCGACCCAGACGATATTATTGCAACACCATGGAAACACTACCCTAAATAATTTCCACTCCAAACCAGACCATCTGACAGGTACTGTGCCATAGTGGGACGTTTGCTGTAACCCCTGCAAGGCATTCTCCGTTCAAAAGAACACTGATTAGACAAGTAGTGAAAGAGCTTGAAGTACATGTACATGTGCAAGTACATGTATGTATCAGAATAGTGCACACTTTAGATAATAACATGCATGATTTAATGGAACCAAAAAATCATGATTTGAGGAGCATATTGACATCATAAAACAGCTGCAGAATATGAACGCAAACTGGCCACTTAAAACGTTACTTGATATAGAGCAATACGACACGTGACATACATTTCTTCAGGCATACAAAAGGCATATCAAATAGATTATTACCTCATGAGACTTGAAAGAGACGTAAAAAGGCAGCTTTCATTGCTTCTATTCAGTGCGATATGGCCGAAGGTTAGTTACCATATGAAGTTACATCAAACATAAGGTAACCATTTTCCTGCTAGCTGTGTGGATGCGAACCTTTAAATTGTCTCGGCAAGAAGCAAAAATAATGCTACACTGCCAGCAAAAAATATAGTGGTAGATAGGGACTATGATTTATTCAAATTCATTGTATTGCTACATACTCAGTATAAAGAGCACAATTTATAGATTCAAGTGGTACATTTGCCATTATGTCATCGCATACCGTTAGGAAGATACGGAATTTATAGTGTCATGTACATGCACTTAACGGTGATGGTTTGAGGCTAACCTATATACTCCAGGATTGCCAGTTGCGGTGTGGGTGTGAAGGGAGGGGGGATGGGAGAGAGGGGATGGGGAAAAAATAGGGGGATGGTGGGGGGGGGGGGGGGGGCTGCCAGAAAAGGCCAAGGTCCCCACACAAAGTTCATCACACCTGACAGTTGGTAGGAGGAACCTGGTAGACTTCGTGCTAACAGGATTTGATGAGACACATGTATTGGTATCTCTCCCTCTGGCGGTGGTTATCATTGTGGTGGATGTGATAGGTGTCCATCTGGTGCTAGGGATATATGTCATGAACACAGTGTACAGGAATCACAAAGCCATCAAGGCCTCAAGTTCACGACTGAACCATTTCGCTTACATTGGGTGCTACCTGATCCTACTGGCCACACTGCTGCACACAATGACTGAGACATTCCCTGTCAGTATGCAGTCCAAGTCAATATTATGCAATGCCTTTCCATGGTCCCTGATAACAGGGCTCTCTCTTGTGTTTGAAGAAGTAACTGCAAAGACTTGGATGTTAATATTACATCTCAAGAGCTCACAGAATTTCAGAAGCGGCTATAATGCCGTGATGAGCGACACAGTCTGGCTGTTTTATTATGAGTTTGGTTGACATAGCAGTTTATTTCTGTACAGCCTGGATTGCTCATGATCCATACATGCGAATTAGTACGACAAATATTATTGCTATCAGGGGACAATTTTTCAGTCATTTTGCAGTATAGGACTATTATACATTTCCCTTATTGTTATACCCTTGTTTCCTTGCTTTTTACACCAGTATTGCTCAAATCTTATATACCATGTACCACCAACTTTCTCACAGAGAATAATTTTACTCTCACCAACTTCAGTGGACAGAATAATTGCTCCCTAAGGCTATATATTGAAACACATAAAGATTGTGCATGTGGCTACAATCTCCAATTAAAATCGATTACGTACGTGAGTACTGATGAGAGATGTATTCATTGAGTGTTTCCGCCGCCGAAATTTATTTAATCAGTCCTCTTTCACTGCACCAAGTATATATGTTCCGTGCGATCTGCAAATTTGCGCAATTTTGAATTGTGTTGCGCAACTTGAAAATTTCAAAATTAACTACCAATTTCGAAATTGTCCTCCAATTTAAAAATTGCCTCCCAGTTTCGAAATTGCGCTGCGCAATTTCGAAATCGCGTAACTTCAATGCACATGCGCACTATCCGCAAAACTTGCAGAATAAAAGCAATTAATGCAGGATTTCTAACTTTCTAAATTTGATATCTTCAGAACAATGATCAGTTTAAAGATCACCTAGCATGCACGTGCAGAAAGAGAGTGGATTTACCTGCTGTATGGTCTTTTACTACCAATGTGTCCCATTTACCTGCAGTGAAATTCTTCTATTATATCAAAGATAAATGCTAGCGCCTGTGGCGCGCGCATTAGTGACAGTGGGTGCGATTGCTCACAATCGTAATCGTGCGTACATGTGTACATTCGCTTTTGGCTGGGAGATACACATCTCCTAGTGCACGGTGGTTAATAAGTTCAAAGTGTTTATTATTCACCCAGAATTTGAATTGTGAGCTGTGAGTAATTGCGGATAGATACTTCTTGATGACATTCTCGATAATTTGCTGCCCTATCTCTCTGGAAATAGTCTTACTCATTTTATCACCCCTGTCTTTGAACTGCTCAACGCAAAATCAGCATGCCTCTGATCGCACTGGTCCATAATCGACGAAGGTGACTTGTACACATGCACGTACATGCATAGTTTTGAAAGTGCGTATGCCTATATCGAAATTGGGACTCAAATTTAAATTTGGAGGACAATTTCGAAATCGGTAGTCAATTTAGAAATTTTCAAATTGCGCAACGCAATTTCAAATTTGCGTAAATTTACAAATCTCGCGGAACTATACGTGCACAATGGACGGAGCCCATCTCTTTGATAATGGTTTTCGGGCTCTACTGTGATAACTACCATTACGTCTGCATGAAATAGAACAGTAAGCTTTTTTATTCCTCCCATTTCATTCTTTGTATGTGGCAAATGAGTGATTGCGTGTGGATATTCGGCATTGGAATGAAATCGGGCTAATGATTTTATCTTACATACTTAACGCAGGGTTTGCCATTATGATCAAGGTATTTTTCTCCCCATGTTCAGGGGTTTCAAACCTGGTCGCTGACCTTCCCGGGATGACACAGCATCGCCTCTATTCGAGTCCGAAGACACAATATATACAGTGGCGTATCCAGGATTTCAGCGAGGGGGGTGCTTAAGGTCAGGCCCGATACAAAAAGCAGGGGGGGGGGGGGGGGGGGGGTGCTGTACGCTTCAACTCGTTCATTGTTGCCATTCGATGTTGTGCGACTAATTATTAATAATATAATACAAAAGTATAATTTTTGAGCACCTATGGTCGAGGAGGGTGCTCAAGCACCCGGAGCACCCCCCCTGGATACGCCACTGATATATAATAGCGCTATATTCAGTGATGCCGCGGTCAGCTATTATCGATCCGGTCACGTTCACGGCTAACCGTACCGGATCCACACGGTCACGTTGGCGGACGAACAGTGACCGTGTTTTACCAATACGGTCACGTTGGCGGTTTGACGGTTGGCCGCCTGGATTCAAGCCGGTCCCGGTCGAAATCCGGTCCAAACTAACGGCACGAATTAAATTTAATAACCATCGTGTTTATATTCAACGTTACTCTTTCCACTCACCCAGCATCCATTCGCCATCTCTTGCGGTCAGCTTTAGCTGAGAAAATACCCTTTCAGAGTGAGCACTGAACACCGGAATGGGTAAATCAGTACATTAGTAGCGGGGCTAGCAGAGCAATGCGAAGGAAGTTAGCTTCATGGTTGCTCCACCATTGCATGACGTCATAAACGCGTCAGTTAAGCATATAGCGCTTCAACACGTCTTCTATGCTGTCCTTCGCGCTCCTGTGTGCCACCACAAGGATCTGTTTGGTAGCAGTACATGGCTGCAGCAGAATGCATCGATGCAGTTGAAATTCGCACTTGTAATGCCAAAATATTGACTTACGTCAAAGTCAATGCAAAAATTGCATCCGGAGCAAATATATTGTGATTGGGAACAGCATCTCCCTAGATAGTTCTTCTGAAACTTCTGCAGAATCTGCACAATCAATTACAAGTGTCAGACTTTCCGCGGCAGGACTCAGGCCAAACCCAGCCGACATTGGCTCAGAAGTCAGAACTCGGGAGGAAACGATAGTACACTAGAAAGCCAAAGGCAATGCATGAATTAAAACGGCGTCACTCACAGAACTAAAATCCAAGCAGCGAATGAAATCCAAGCAACAAAATCCAATCCACAAAATCCATTAATGTTATTCAAATAAACAGTGATAATACTGAGCATGTATTCTATAAAAATAGTGTATATTATTCTTAACTACCCGGCAGGAAAGCGGCGTTAGAGCAGAGATAATATATAGAGGGATTGGAAACAAGGCTTATCAACACTAATTAACGTGGGCAGTGCAGGAATGAAGCCATAAAACAGAGCCACACACACATTCTACCAGAGGATTCTACTTGTACACGTAAATGTTATACAAGTTGTTTCCTTAGTCCTTTTGATTTTTCTTTTCCTGCTTCTTATAAATTTCCATCCAGGCACTTGCTAGACTGAACCCTCATTGCTATACATGTAGCTGCATGGGTACTTTGAGACGTAACATTGCATAACAAGGGGAGACGAGGAAGTTAAGACCCAAAGTGGAGGCAATAGTATTTTTGATAGCCTCATGCCCAGCTGAACTGACAGCAACTGACAGAACTGGTCCACTTAGAAAGGAAGATACTAGTAAGGATATCAACAATGAAGGTGTCATGTGAATCTGTTCTGAAGGAGTTGGTAGGGGCGATGACAGTAAAATGCCATGTGGCATATTCACTGCGTTGCACGTGGAAATGATACAAGAAGGGTCTGTTTTTTTTCCTTCCGCTCCTCATTTTTGCGAGGGTCACTTAATCTAAATCGTCTGTCCATCGCGGATGGTCACCTTTGAAAAGGCACACAGGACACACCAAATGGTCAATCTCAATAAAACGGCACGCATGCAATACGCCAACCTATCTACATAAGAAATCCACTACTTAAAATCGGCTTTTTTGCTTTAAAATGGCGGCAAAGGTACACAAACTAGACCTATCCAAACTCGCACAACGAAGCTTTGGAACGACGCAACGCTATGATTCCTCTTCCATACAATACAATACTGCGAGATCACTCAGTTTTTACAAAATAAGCGATATTGGTCACTCAGGGAAGGCGATGGAGGTACACAAAGATAGAAGATGCCAAAATGGCGTACAAAATGATTTATCGCGCTCAGATGCAACACTACACCAAGTAATTAGCAAAGCAATGCTCTTAA
This sequence comes from Ephydatia muelleri, assembly GCA_013339895.1. Lineage (NCBI taxonomy): Eukaryota > Metazoa > Porifera > Demospongiae > Spongillida > Spongillidae > Ephydatia > Ephydatia muelleri. The sequence goes on along the minus strand of JABACO010000004.1, from coordinate 10,804,974 downwards.
CTGTCCAAACTATGATTTTGACTACTAAAAAAGTACAGTTGTCGCGCAAAAAGTGACCACTTTACCATTTTTTGCTGAATAAGTTCCCCTTCAAGCCTCTAACAAAGGTGTGACTCACACTAGCCAGCATTGCCCGCGCTACTGTATGGCGCATGTGACCTCTTTCCAATCCCTCTATATATTATCTATTGTTAGAGTACGTCTTGTTATCGAATTGTCACTTCGATGTATGATAGTAACGTGCCCAGACCCAATGCATTGCAGCTGCGGGTGGATTACATCACCGCTACGCTAGCTAACGTAGCGGTGATGTAATCCACCCGCAGCTGCGATGCATTGGGTCTGGGCACGAGACAGCTAGCGTAGCGGTGATGTAATCCACCCGCAGCTGCGATTGGGTCTGGGCACGTCACTAGGTGTATGAATGCTGCATTGTGTCAATTCTCACAGGTTCCCAGTCCTCAGTCATTCAACAAAAAAAAGGTAAAATTTCTTAATGTCTGACCGGTGTCACAGGGAACTCGGTCCCCCACTAATTTTCGGTCCGGAGGACCCACTTCCATAGGGAACTCAGTCCCCCTCGGACCGAAGTTCCTAGGGAACTGGGTCCTCCGCGAATACTGTACATCTAGGGATTTGGGTCCGGGGGGGGGGGGGGGGGGGGGGGGGGGGGGACCGAGTTCCCTGAATATTGTTCTGCACGCAAAGATGTATGGGTATCTAATAAATTGACTGTCACCGATCATGTTTCATTTAATGATACAGTGTGATAATGCATTGCTTTATACAGTTCTATGTGTGTACATTTGTCTAGTTTTGTGTCACTTGAAATGAGCTGTAATATGTTCTAAATAATGTACAGCGGCTTCCTCGTAGTTCATGGCAGTGTTGTCCTTGCGTACCAGCAGAATAATTAGCTGAGAAAATTTTTTCCTAATTATGCAGAATGCAAGCTTTTCTTTCTAGCTTACTTCAGGATAAAGCACATCCCACGCCAGTGATATAGCACGCAGTCCGTCAGCACCTTCATCAATTGCGATTCCATATAAGAAGTGCTTGACTGCCTCTACCTGTTATTTTGTTTAAAAATAATATTCCATAACCGGGAGAATGACAAGCAACTTGCCACATCCATGCTTTTCATTGGCCATAAGTGGAGTGAATGCTTCAATGCTTCATAGCTCGACGATGTTGATTTGAGGTACTTGTGTATGGCCGAGTATTCTTTTGCAATGTACTTTGCACTTGCTTTCGCAATTTATATTGATGCAAAAAAAGAATGGTGTTCTTTTGTGCATATTTTTCTTAGATGAGTCTGAAGTTAAAGTTCAATGTTTGACGCATGCACCCATGCAATTGTTAGAATTTCAAACCTCGCTGTTGTGACATAAATTGACTAGTTGCTTCAAAGACAGTTTCTTATCGCTGCAGATAAGGTAAGTATACATTAACAGACATGAATAGTTATGCTCTCTTACATGTCAACAAAAAATGGCAGTGGTTTCTTCCACAACCTTAAATTCATCGCATCCCTTTCATAGAAACACTTTGCTGGTAGAGGGTCAATGGGGCTAACATCCTCTAGCATTGGATGTTTAAAACTTGGTACAAAATGTTGATAGTTAAGAGAATGACCTGCCAAGAATATTAAGTTACATAACATTGTAATGAAAATATTTGCCCACTTTCAGCAGTTTGGAGGTCTGATGAATCATTGTGTTGGGCTGACATGATCTGTTATTAGAGCAAATTAGAGCACCACTTCCACTGCCTTTTGGTAAATACCCTCTGCAAGGCATCTTGGACATCTTGTGGTACAAAATCTTTACACAAAGATAGAAATATCCTCATCTCCTCATAGTTGATTTTCGAACTATATGAAGATAAAAGACTCACAGATCATATGTTAACACTTGAAATGCACATACCTGGGATGGATCAATCTCATTGCCAGCCATGACCGAAGCCAAATGCTTGATGTCTAGGCAAATCCTAATCAATTACAGTTCATTAATTAATTCAATGCTTACTGAAAATGTTAGTGGAAGCTTTTTCACAATGCAGTCTGCAAACTGCAAGTGTAGACAAGGAAAATTATACCATCACTTTCTTTAACTTAATTTTTTTTTTACCTTGCATACTAATACTCCACAGTCTACGGCATTGGTCTGCCTTATAGTACAGGCCTAAAGCATGAGTATACCATTGAAGTTTAGAAAAAGGTATCCAGCATAATAGCATACATTGCACTTTTTAATGGTCCATGAAGAGATATCAATAAGTACTGAATACTGATTGTAGTATTCTTGGGTCAGGAAATTGCTAAATGATGATAAATGGTCAATTAATGAGTACAAAATAAGCAAGAGAACACCTAATGACATGTAATGCATTTCCTTGAATTTCATTGTAAAAAGAATCATATACAGAGACTGATCTGTCATGTATGTCAATCACCTGGGTGGGATGGGGGGAGGGGGGGGAGGAATAACAATTTTGCTACATTGTACTTGTATCTCCGTCAACCTGGAAGTCTTTAGAACGCTTCCGAATAATACGTCTAACGTCATCCGTAGCCCCCAAGGGGTAGCTGCCTTCTGCAAGGTAGACTTTGACCTGCGACAGGGTTTCATCACAAACACTTTGCCGACAACTCTCCATTTCACACGGCTGTCAAATCGAGCTAGTTTCTGATGCACGTGGACGAGCGTATAATAAATTCGGACAGGAATTTCGGTCCGGGGGGGACTCAATTCCCTAGGGAAGTGGGTCCGGTTTAATTGATTTTGTGCATCCAGGGATTTCGGTCCGGGGGGAGGACCGAGTTCCCTAGGGAAGTGGGTCCTCCGGACCGAAAATTCGGGGGGACCGAGTTCCCTGTGACACCGGCAGTTGACCGTCAAAATTTTTAACGGTCCCACGGTTTTTGCCTCAATAGGCTGAACGGTTAAGTAGTTCGCGAACTAATTCAATTATTCATTTTTCCTGACGGTCACGTACGCAACCGTATCGCCTAGTTTGACGGTTTTGACGTTGGCGGGCGAACCGCGGCATCACTGCCTATATTTACTCCCCCTACATGTATGTTCATAGTGTTCGTACACATAATACCGGCTGCTTCGCTAGGCCTAGCCCTAACAGCAGTGGGCAACGAGGTTGTGAAATCAAGCATGGCACTCAGTAGCATAGTGTTGTCAGGTTGTTTAAATATCCTTCTGACATTATCGAGCCGGTAAAGGAATGCATGTCCTTCTCCTCTTGGGAAGTAAGGTTCACGCTGAACGACAAGTGAAACAAAAGACACACTGAGAAGATATAAAAAGGTATTCGAATAATGGGCGAATTTTCGATGCTGACGACGAATACCTAAGTATCTCCGAATGGAGAAACAGAAACCGGTTATTTCGAATAGATAAAATTCACTAATTGATTTTTCCGAGTAATGGTAGGTTGCTATTCGAACGGATAGGTTTTTTCGAATATCCGAATAACCTGATAACCGGTTACACACCCTACACCTATGCCATATTTCATATCTAGAAATTCCAACACATCGAGAGAGGGCATCAATGCATTTTAAGTCGAAAATATTTTTCGATTCAGTGCATCAGTGGATAGAGAAAATCATATGATATATATTTTATGGCATTTGCACTGAAAGGAACAGTGCTTAGAATTGTCAATGAAAAAGTAATTAGTACTTGCGGTCGCGGTCATTACGTAATGCAGTAAGTCCGTCACGAACTACATGTACAGTAGTTTACTAATGTAAGCACGCGATCTCAGATCGGTCCTCAACACATAACCATTTGCTGAAATGCTTCTAAGTCGGAGGTGGCAACTGAGCTTTATAGCTGCGCCTCAGATCAGCCAACAGTTACACATGGCCCGCTTCTACTAGTACCGGTACCCCTGAACGGGACAACGAACTGTACTCGTATAAATATTGTACTTGTAAGTAATCTGGCGTAGCATACCCTCCGCAAAATAAACGTGGCTGTGCTACGCCAGACTAGCGTGTAAACGTGTCTCATTTTTGCTGCACCATGGCCACGCATCAAACGTTGAACTGGTTGATATTTCTGCTAACTGCAAGATTCGCATCTGCAGATCTATTACGCGGGCTTTCGGTCACACGACTCAGTCTTGGACAAACTTTTGGTTTCCTCAGCAGTTTGCTTCCATTGTACTTGCAACGACCAGATGCACGGAGGACCTTGCACAATATGCATGCATGTAATCGGTATAGACTCATTACTGCATGCACCAATCCGGCACCATGTACTATAGCCTACTTCGTACATAAAAGTAGAGAACACTGTTTGCATCCTATCTGCAGTTTAGGTATGCTTCAAATACAAAGGTAGACAGTTGCTCCTTCATGGCAGGGAATAGAGTAATTTTCGCCATTTTTGTATGGATGTTAACACATACATGTGCTTTTGAACATTCGTACACAGATGGAACGCTCAAATGGCAGAATTAACAGCACAGCGCACCTGGCTGAATTTGCACAAATCATCCACAACCAACCCATCTACAGTTTTCAGGCTCTCAAGCGAAAAGTTTAGCATATATGGTTATCTAACAGAAATTGCAAGGTCTGCACCCGTGGTAAAGTTTACGTATACCACTAAAACCACCTTGACCACTGCTGATGTAATCTGGAGTTCTATCAACAGCCTCAAGGTCGCTCAAACAGCCTCTCCCCCTACTAGACATAGTTATTTCTCCAAGGTGTCTTCTCAATGGCCTCTCTCCTCTCCTAACAACAGTACCTCCAACAGTCAAACACAAATGCACATCACTCGTGAACACCCACAGCACACTCCGCTTAAAACTATAAAGCTACTTCCGTCATATCTTGATCCCCTTCCCTCGTGCGCTCCCGGGTCCAGTCTCGTCAGAGTTCGATGATTTTTTTTTTTTTAAATAATCCACTTAGTCTTCTTAGGCAACCTAAAAGAATGTGCAGTGGCAAGTGTAACATTATGTAAACTTACCACGGGTGCAGGCTTTACAGTTGTGGCTAGATAAGCACTCCACCTGAACACAAAAGCAAATAAAAACGTGAGACAGTCGCTCCTTCATGACAGAAATTTTTGGCGATGTACATGTACAGTATACTTCATATACATGTTTTGACTTTGGAGCGCTCAATTGACAGTGACCCGGCTGGATTAGCGTCTCGACTTGCAAATTAATCACAAGAAGCAACTCAATGCATTTTTTTTTTCAGTATCTCAAGAGATATGTGTTTTTTAATTTATATATAAAGCTGAACTTTCTTGCCTTTGGAATACCTGTATGGGGAGATCTACATGTAGATCTGCCAGACTATCCTTATCTAACAGAAATCTTTGAAATGTTTGTGTGATAAAGGACTGACAATATGGCGCGTGGCAAATGTGTTGTTTGTGAAAAGAAGAACGTTGGCATCTCTTTGCCTTCTGGTCTGGTTTGCACGTACTGCGATGCTCATTTCCACTCTGAATGTTCTCCTATGTTTGCTAAAATTGACTCTGAAGTTTTGGTAGTTGTGAAAAAGGTGTGCGCTCCGTGTCCAAATTGTGAGAATGGTCTGAGATCTTTGCCGTCAAAACTCATTCTACAAGAAAAGAAAGTGGACGTCTTCACAAACGTTGAAGCAACACTTAAACAGTCTGCTACTACAGTCCCCATTCCTGTTAATGGCGAGCACATTGAAACCGTAGATGCTGCGGTCAAGGAAGCGGTTGCGGTCTATGATAACAGGTGCCAGCTTATTGTATCAGGACTTAAAGAAACTGGAAATGCCACTGATGATATCTCTCATGCTAGGAGTCTTTTTGACTTTTTGGGTGTAAAAGACGTGGTTGTGGTGGATGCAGGTAGGCATAATTTGGAAAAGGTCAAAACAGATGACAGACCACGCCTTCTTAAAGTTCGAGTTGCGAATCTGGCTCACAAATCAATTATCCTACAAAAAGCAAAGATGCTAAAAGGTTCTGTTTCTTACAAGGATGTTTTTGTTCGCCCCAGTTACACATATGCTGAGCGTCAAAGAATTCGTGAACTTTATGCTGATTTAAACAAAAGGAATGATGCAGGCGTTCACAAGTATTATATTGATCGTCGTGGCCCTGTACACAGCTGGTCAGTAAGAGCGAAGAGCAACAACTCTTCAGTCCCCGGATCAAATCCACAAACTTCTTCAGTCCCTGGAGGAAACCTACCAACTTCCATCTAGGGATATCAGGCAAGTAATAGTATGCTGCTTCGTTGTACGTTATTTAATGCGCGTTCCTTATGCAATATTTTATCGAATCTTCACTTGCTGCTTCACTCCTATGAGTTTGACATCATTTTTATTACTGAATCATGGTTAAATGATGATTTGTCTGACTCTCTTCTATTGTCTGGTTCTTCGTACTATATCCTTAGAAAAGATAGATATGATGGATATGGTGGAGTTCTGGTTTATATTCAGAATTCGCTAAAAGTTGTAAATAATGAGCTAACCACTGACTTCCTACAACTGGAGTGCATCATACTAGATGTAATGTTTTCCTACAGATCTATGTACCGCTTTGTGTGTGTGTATAATCCACCTGCTCTGGTATATCCCATACCACACTTCTGTGCTCGCTATTCAATTACAACTGTTGTGTAAATTACCCTGTTTTCTTTGTTGGCAACTTTAACTATCCCAATATAGACTGGGGAATTCCAATGAGTTTTGGTTCTGTTTCACATGATTATTTCTTGACCTGCACTATGCAGAATGGTCTTACCCAGATTGTTAACTGTCCTACTAGAGGTCATAATTGTATTGATCTCATATTGGCCTCAGATCCTGGTTTAGTTTATGAAATGTTGGTGTGTGAACCATTCTCCAGTTCTTGTGATCATGCATCTATTGACTTTCAAATCATATGTCCAAATTCAGCACCATCATCAGGTTCTTGCTCTTTTTTTTTAATGATTTCCGTCATGCAGATTATAGTGCCATTATTCAGCATGTTAGTGGTATTGACTGGCCACTGCTCTTCAATACGTGTTCAACTGTTGATGATGTTTGGAATAAAATTGAGGGTGTTTTAAGAGAATCTATTGCTCAGTTTGTCCCTCTAAGAAAAGTTTCTTTGAAAAAATATTCTATATCTCGTCATATTCGAGCATTACTGCAGAAAAAGAAAAAAATGGTATCACGTTAACAAGAGTCACTATCGTTAATTTGCAAAGGAGTATGATTTTGCAGTTCAAGCATATCTTGCTTCCAAAGAGTTGAGAGTTGTTAATAGTAGAAACCTATCATATTTCTATTCTTATGCCAACTCCAAATTAAAAAATATTACTGTTATTCCCTCTTTAGCTAGAAGTGATGGAAGTATTGCTACTTCTGATTCAGATAAATGCAACCTGCTAAATCAATTCTTTGTTTCCGTATTTACAGTGGATGATGGTATCCTACCTTCCTTAGCTCACCGTAATCCAGTTGCTGCTTCTCTTGGTTCTGTCACTTTCACTTATGACAGAGTGTTTAGAGCTTTAATGAAATTGCCATTGAAATACTCAAAAACTCCAGACAATCTTCCTGCTATCTTTTTAAAGTCAATTGCTGGTGTGATATAGCATTTCCTTTGTCTTATCTCTTCAATATGTCAATGAAGTGTGGTAGAGTTCCATCTGATTGGAAAATTGCCTATGTCTGTCCTATTTTTAAAAAAGGTGATCGCAAACTTCCATCTAACTGTCGACCTGTTTCTCTTACAAGTATATGTGGCAAGGTTATGGAAAGTATCATATCTGATTCAATGATTGCCTTTCTGAGGGCTAACCATCTCCTATCTGAAGAACAATATGGCTTTTTGGCTAAGCGCTCTACTTGCACCCAATTATTAACAACCTTAAATGATTTTACTTTGCTGGCTGACAATAAAATGAGAGTTGATACTGTATACATTGACTTCGCTAAGGCTTTTGATTCAGTTTCTCATTCTTGTGATAACTCTAGCTACCAAAAAGGAATGAATCTCTATTCCAACAGACGCACACCCATCATCCGCGCATGCGCGTACATACATACATACATGTAGATAAATAACAGTTCATGCTACATCTCCCTTTCTGGAGTCTAGTATCTGTCTGGTGGTCGTATGGCCGTTCCAGTCCGTGACCGAGTCATTATACGGTGAGGAGGGGAGGTGGTTTCTGTTTGCTGATAAATCTGATTTCTTTGATCTCCAGCCACCATTTTTTCCGCTTCTGTAGATGAAGGTAGAGTCCCCCCTTCTGGGTCTGGAACTGGTGGTACAGCTTTAAGGTGATACCTGTTACGACGAATGGTACCCTTCTCAGTTTCTACTGTGTAAGAACGTGGTGCCTCCACTTGATGAGTTACAGTAGCTGGTGTTGGTATATCCCCATCCATGACCCAAACTTTGGACCCATCTGGAATATCAGGTAGGGGACGACATTTGTGACGCTGATCATAGTGTCGCTTTTGCTCATCCTTAAATTCTTTATCCTTCTTACGAAATCTTTCTATGTATTGCCATGTAGGCTTCAATTGGTCTACCACTTGCGGCAAATTGGTCCGTAAGCACCCTCCCATAAGGAGCTCAGCCGGCGACAAGCCACACCAGGGCAATGGAGTAGACCGATATGTTAGCAGTGCCATATATGGATCAGTTGACTCTCTCAGCAAGTTCTTCATTGTTTGAACTGTCCTTTCGGCTTGCCCGTTACTTTGTGCGAAATGTGGGCTGCTGGTTTCATGATAGAAGTTATATTCAGCTGCAAATTTGGAGAACTCTTCTGAGGAATATTGCGGACCGTTATCACTCCTAACAGTTTGCGGAATCCCATATCTGGAGAATACAGCTTTCATGGCTTCAATTATACCCCTGGAGGTGGTAGATTTCAGCTTAATTACCTCAGGGTATCTTGAAAAGTAATCTACTATCAATAGATATGAGTCACACTACCTAGGAAGAAAAGATCTGAGGCAACCCTTTGCCATGGGTAATCTGGAAGGGGAGTGGACATTAATGGTTCGTGATATTATTTTGATTTTTTTGCACACACATGGCAGTTTTCAATCAGATCAGTAATGTGTTGCAAGATTCCTGGCCACCACACAGAGGATTGGGCTCTGAGCCTGCACCTCTGAAATCCCTGATGACCGTTGTGGATCTTCTGCAAAGTTTCTCTTTGCAGCGCGTTAGGAACCACAATTCTTGTCCTAAAAAGCAACAAGTTGTTATGAACTGTTAGTTCTCCCTGAAGTTTCCAATACAGTTTTAAGACAGGGAGTATTTTATGCTTATCTGGCCATCCTTCTGTGCAATATCTCATTATCTGAGAACACACAGCATCTTGTGCCTGGGCCTTGATGTACTCAGAAAGTTGATGGTGACTGGCAGGTAAGTGACTGACACAAGCTTCCATCAGGTACTCAACAACTTCCTCCTCCTCTTCTGGAGTAGTAGGGGTGTGTGTTAATGGTGCCCGTGATAATGCATCCGCGGTACATAGCAATTTGCCAGGGACGTGATTTATCACATAATCAAACCGAGCCAGAAGCGGAGAATCCTTGGTGGTAAGTCACTCATCTGTTTAGTTCCCAACAATGGTACCAGTGGCTTATGATCAGTTTCTAATTGGACTTTCAATCCAATGATGTAATCAGCAAATTCTCACAGGCCCATGTTACTGCCAAGGCCTCTTTTTCTTTTTGAGCATACTGTCGTTCAGTTTCTGACATAGACCTTGAGGCATAACTAACAGGTTTCCACACTGAATCTTTCTCCTGCAGTAATACCGCTCCTAGGCCAAATGATGATGCATCAGCTGATACTTTAGTGGGCAATGTAGGGTCATAAAATGCCAATACAATAGGCTTGCATATAGTTTTTCTTTGTCTCCTCAAAGGCTTCTAACTGTGCTTTCTCCCATTGCCAGGCAGTATTTTTACCCAACAACTCTCGAAGTGGCTTTGTCAATTCAGACAGACCACAGGAAAATTTTCCGAATTGATTAGCCATACCAAGAAACTGCCTCAACTCAGACACATTTTGCGGTGGTTTCATATTCTTGATAGATGCAGTTTTATTGGGGTCTGCATGGATGCCTTGTTCGTCGATGATATGACCCAGAAAGAGGAGTCTGGATTTTTCAAACTCACACTTTTCTTCATTTAGTGTGACCCCTGCCGCCTCAAGTTTTTCCAATGCTGCTCTAAGCCTAACATCATGTTCCTCTTTATTTTTCCCGAATAACAGAACATCATCCATCTGACACAAAACACCGTATAGTCCTTCTAGTATCTGACTCATACGTTTTTGAAAATGTTCTGGAGCACTACAAATCCCAAACGGAAGTTTGTTAAAACAATATCGTCCATATGGGGTTATAAATGCGGTCAACAGTCGTGATTGTTCTGCCAGTGGAATCTGCCAGAAGCCACTGTTAGCATCCAGCTTGCTAAATACCTTTGCTCCTGCTAATTGTGCCAAGACATCGTCCACCTTAGGGAGCAGATGTACTTCCCGTTGAACATAGTTATTAAGTAGCTTGAAATCAATACAGATACGGATGCCACCATTCTTTTTAGATGCCACAACCATCCCTGCACACCAAGGTGTGGGTACATCTACTTTAGAAATTACCCCCAAATCTACCATCTTTTCCAGTTCCTGTTTCACCTTGTCACGTAGAGGCAAGGGAAAATGTCGTGCTGTAAACAGTGCAAATGGTTTTGCATCAGGCTGAAGTTTGATTTGATATGGTTCTCCAAGACTACCAAGACCCTGAAACAGAGAGGGAAACTGACCTGCCACTCCTGGTTTAGTTGACAGTGCATCCACCTTTGCCACTAATGCCAGTGCTATGACTGCAGGGAGACCTAATAGGTTCACCTTGACCACATAGACACTTTGCAGTGTAGTTTTGTTGCCATATGACAACCTCCCTTTGAACTCTCCAACCACTTCCAATACACTGCTGGCCGGTCCATATAAGGTTTTCTTTGGTCTCGATAGTTTCAGTTTCCAGCCAGCTCTGCATGACTTGAATGATGCCTCCGATATAGCTGTTACCTCGGCCCCTGTATCAATTTTGAACTTCTGTGGAACACCACATACCTGCACTTGTACCATCCATGGTCTTATTCCTTCTGCTTCCACCCCACCGAGAAACACTGATTCCATCTTTACCTCTTCGTCTACATCTTCAGGTTGTATCTCAGCAACAGTTTTTGAGAGACATTGATTCTGAAAGTGACCTTTCCTGTGACATTTATGACACACTGTATCCTTTGCTGGACATGCGTGATACGGATGCTGCCCTTTACCACACCGAATGCACTTTTTTCTGTTCCTTTCAGGATGATTACTTGCTATTTGATGTGGTTTCTTCTGTGTAAACGCTCCATCAAGTGCCATCTTTTCTCCAACTTGAAGGACTTCTGCTTGGTCATGTATTGCTTCATGTTGCCTAATTATAATCTTGGCCTTCTCCAGCGTTAGGTCTTGATCCAACTGAAGCTTTTCTGACATCGTTTTATCCCTGATTCCCACTACCAGTCTATCCCTCAACATTTCCTCTGTCATCGTCCCGTAATCACAATGCTCGACAAGGGAATACAATTCGGTAATATACTTCTCGGCAGTCTCCCCGTCGAGCTGGTCTCTGCGGTTGAATCTTGCGCGTTCAAATATAACGTTCCTTCTCACCTGGAAGTGTTTATCCAGTTTCCGCATGACTTCCTCATATTCCTCTTTTTCCTTTTTCTTGACCCCAACCGAAGTCAGAACCATTTCGGCTTCTCCTCCCATACAATACAGTAGCATGGATACCTGTTTAGCGCCACTCTCAGAGTCAAGCCCTGACGCCACCCGGAATTGTTCGAAGCGTCTCTTCCAACGACTCCAGTCGTCCGGACTGGCAAAATTAAACGGTTCTGGTGGGTTTAATGTAACTTTCGACATACTAGCACCGCTGCCACCATGTGATAACTCTAGCTACCAAAAAGGAATGAATCTCTATTCCAACAGACGCACACCCATCATCCGCGCATGCGCGTACATACATACATACATGTAGATAAATAACAGTTCATGCTACAATTCTAAGCTTCTTTTAAAAGCCACATTGTATGGATTTACTTCTCATTTATTGGATTGGTTATCCTCTTTTCTCTCTGATCGGTTTCAATGTGTATATATTCATGAATCTCAGTCCACTCTACTTCCTGTCATAAGTGGTGTGCCTCAAGGCTCTGTTCTAGGTCCTCTACTCTTTCTAATATACATCAATGACCTTCCTGACTGTCTCACACCACCTGTAAAGGTGAAAATCTTTGCTGATGATACTAAACTATACTCTGCTCGTTACAGTGCAGAGGATCCTGCGTTCTCAAACTCTCTATCTGAATTTTGTAACTGGTCTTCCAAGTGGCAGCTAAACATTGCTTTTCAAAAATGTAATGTCATCTCGTTTGGAAATCTAGCAGTCCCATCTATCAAGTATTCTTTATCAAGTGTAGTCTTAGAAGAAGTATCTTCTATTCGTGAGTGCTGCTAAAGCACATCATCGATGTGCTCTTCTTTTGAAGGGTTTTCACACAAATGATGTTTCAATACTTTTACAGCTGTTCACTACCTATGTTAGGTCACTTCTTGAGTCAAACACTCAGGTGTGGAATCCATGGCTTTATCAAGACATTCATTCCATTGAAAAGGTCCAACGCTTCTTTACTAGAGCTGTTTGGAGAAGAGCTAAGCTTTCATATATGGATTATGGCACTCGGCTAAGAAATTTAAATCTTCAATCTCTTGAATATCGCAGGGTATTCTTTGACCTAGTGATGTGTTACAAGATAGTGTTTCACCTTGTTGATGTCGATGTATCTGACTTCTTTGTTATCAACTCTCATGTTCATTTTACCAGAGGACACCACTTTAAGCTCAAGTCCAGATCATTACCACATCATAATTTTCGTCAAAATTTTTTTTCAGAACGTGTCATACCAATTTGGAACTCTTTGCCCAACTCAGTGGTGTCTGCATCCTCCGTCTGTGCATTTAAAGCTCATCTGAGTCATGTTGACCTTACCCCCTTTTGTAAACTATTCCCTTATAAATAGTTTAGGCAGTTTATAAGTGCATTTCCTAATGCCATTACTTGCCTTTCTGGTGTAAATTTACCAAATAAATAATAATAATAATAATTATTATTATTATATTATTATCTAACAGAAATCTTAAGGTCTGCACCCTTGGTAAGGTTTATGTAGTACAAAACCACCAATCTGACCCTTGATGTAATCTGGAGGTCTACCTGGATGCTGAGCACTCCTCCAAGTTTCCGCTTCCCATACCATGGACCTCTGCTCTCAAACAGCACCCCCCCCCTCCCCCCCTTCTCTTCTCAACAGCTTCTCCTTTCTTACCACAACACCTCAATATCTCACACACAACACTACATGTAGCACACTTTAAAAACATGACCAGCACAAAATGCATACCCAAGGTTACACACATGTATACTACCCAGCTTCAATTCAGCCGCGGTATATGTGTTGTGTGTGTGTACGTGTGTGCGTGTGTGTACGTGTGTGTGTGCGTGTGTGTGTGTGTGTGTGTGCGTGTGCGTACAGTGTGTGTGTGTGTGTGTGTGTGTGGCTAATTGGTGCATGTTACTCTGTATATACATACACATTTGCAAATGTACAAATGTACATATAAAGATCTGCTGTATATACCCAGCCCAACTCCAAAACTTTGGGTCATTGATTTTATGCTTTCTGGTCTCAGCCTCCTTTGCTGCAGCCCCTTCAGACAGGCTTGCTGCTGTTAGGATTTAATTAAGGGAGCGGTCACGTGATGTCAAAGGCAGCATGTTTCCCTCTCTCCCAATTGAGGACAAGTACTGTACATCCGCTGGCCAGGTATGGCTTAGGTCAGGTGTAAGACCGCTGCCTGACTCTACCAAGGTGGGCATGATAGCAGAACTCAACATGTTATACGGATGATAGTCGACACCTGTTTTACACGACAAGGGGTAAGAGATTAACTAACCACCAGTACTTTGTGCTCAAGCTCACAATGATTGTTTTTCACACTGCCAATCAAACACTAGACAGCCTGCATAATGGCCACAGTGCTGTATGTACAACATTTCATAATTGCATTGATCTTAAAATCCCAGTGGTTGGAAAGCAACTGATGATATGGGCATGCAGTCACTCATAGAAAAGCCTACAAGTATAAGATCTGCATATCTCTACCACACACACATGTACATGGCTCTTTATGTATGCATACATGAGGCTGCATGCCTACATCTTTGTCTCCCTCCCCCGGCCTCTCCCCCCTCGCACAATCTAATCGTATGCCCCAACGTATATATGTCAGTGCGCCCCGATGTATGCCTATTGCCAGGCTTGACCTAATACATAATACCATGCCTTCCCATTTCCGATTCACGCCCTTTTCCAAAAGCCTTGTCAATGTGTGGGTACGTGGTATGTATGTGCATGTCACAAAGGGCAGATTGAAAGGTTGCGTTTGCCTACATGTGAGTGTATGCGTGTGTAAGTGTATTTGTGTGTCAAGGTACGTATATACATGTACAATATGGTGGATTGAGAGTTGAGTAGTATGCAGTACACGCCTTCTTATAGGCATACATGCATAAATGCAAGCGTATCGGTACACACACAGTGTCACGGCTGTGGAAACTAGGTTTATATTAGAATATTACGGTACCTAACTGTACATGTATCTAAAAATTGTGAAGAAACCACTCATTACAGACACCCTATGTTGTAAAACTAACAACACGTCAGAACGGCAATAAGAAATTCACTTAAAAAATAAAATACAGCACAACACTGGGTTCCCTCAGTTTTATTTATAATGAACACGCACTCTTATAATCGCGTACCAACCGTGCGCGCAAGCCGTGTTTATAACGCCACACGGTAGTTATTTCGGAAGGGTACAAGATCCAAACTGCGGTTCTCCTGCACAAAGGTAGGAGGTAAGACTAGTGGTTTCGTAAGCCAAAGGCATGCCAGCACAAGATTTGACGGACCACATCCAGCGCCGAATTTTCTGTCTTCAGGAAAACCCGAAGTGTATCTTATGAATAATCTATTCATGTTGTGGTCATTGCTTGAAGATATGTACATAAACATAGGTTACAGGGATGGATTATGACCAGAAACAGCTGCTGCTGCACTGCAGAGTGTGTGGGCAAAGGCTGGTGGGAAGAGGGAATAAAAAAGAGTGCTATGAATGCAAAGAATTTGCAGTTGATCTGCATGTTGCTGTTGCCTCATATGTCAGTGTGCCCCGATGTATGCCTATTGCCAGGCTTGGCCTAATACATAATACCATGCCTTCCCATTTCCAAACGCCCTTCTCCAAAAGCCTTGTCAATGTGTGGCGTGTGTATGTGCGTGTCACAAAGGGCGGATTGAAAGCTTGCGTTTGTGTCAACGCACGCATATACAATAATGGTGGATTGAAAGTTGGGTAGTATGCCTTCTTATAGGCATACATGCATAAACGCAAGCGTATTGGCACACACACAGAGTGTAATACCGTATATTGCCAAGACATAATGGCTGGAACTTATTTGGCGGAGCCAAAACAATTACTGGCGATTTGCATTAGCCGGATTTCTCACGATAATTAAACTTAATGTGATTTTTAATCGGCAGAAATATCATACCCGGTGCATGGCTACATGAAATTACTTTATTTAGACTCGGCTGCACATGAAGATACCGCCATTCTCCACCAACAATCCCCTCCTGCAGATGAGTTAATGTGGGCCTTGATGACGGGGCGCAAGGTTGCAGAGGTGACTGCCACTGTAAAGGGCTGGCCACCTGCTGAAAAATGAGCTCCTCAATTTCCTTCACAAGCAATGTCGGGAGGGTCCAAAGGTGCTTCCATCAGGCTGATTTTCTGCGCTGACCAATGAGTGCTGAGCCCTCCTCCAAGTATGCTATCTTATATGCCCGCAACCAGTTCTCCCGTGTCTTCTCACTGATCTTTGCAAAGGCGGCATCAAAGTTCAGCTACATGTACATGTAGTGAAGAGTGGGATAACAGTGATGGCCATTGATGGTATTCATTGGAATGTTGAGCCAGCCAGGGTATCTGTCCGAAGAAGCACAGCTCGCTTTGATACTGGTCGTCGCAAGTGAATTACCAGTTTGTTCTGTCCTACCATGTCTGGAGTGTTATAGCTGGCTCACCAGCCCGTAGCTCTCTGTCCTGATGTGCCTGTCTCCGATGTTCCTGCTGCTGGATGACTGCAGGATCGAGTCTGATGCTGTGATCGACTCTGCTGGACATCTCCTTAGGCTGTTTTCATTCCCACATCGAATAGAGTGCACTTTTCTAGTAGGCTGACTGCTGTGAAGGCTGCAGTTGGCCTCGCTGTTCAAATTGTGGTCGAGAGCGATCGCAATGGGGGAATCAGGGGAGGATCCTCAGCAAGGAAAGGAGAGGGATACAGCCCAGTGCCTTCCATGTATTGAACAAATACAGAGCCGGATACAGAACTACTAGTACCGGTGTGCAGCGGGGAGAAACTCGTATTGTGTATTTGTACAACAGATTTCATTTAGCGCTTCAGCGTGGCAAGAGCCTTATGGACGCCTGGCGGCATCTTGCCAAATAGGCAGAGTTACGTGCAGAATGCCCCTCCCCCCGTCCCCCTCCGCGATCCGAAATAAGCTACATGTACAGTAGTTGGCGGACAAAATTAAATATTATATTGAGGGCGACACAGTTGGCGGAACTTTCCGCCAACTAGTTGTCGCCAAAACGTCTTGGCAGTACGGTACGTACTAACGTAACTGACCTTGTATATGAAAAAGAGGTGTTAGTTATAAATATCTTGCAGAAATTATAAATTGAGCTGCTATTGATATATGCGTCAAATTATGTACTGAGTAACGTTTTAACGTGATGCTTATTAAGTTTTCCAAATGGGGCCGGGAACGAGCGAGGCCATATATAGCATTGGCCGCCTTTTTTAATAATAACTGAATCGTGAGCACCAATGACCATTATAATATAAATCCTCCAGGAACCAACAGGTTTAAGGTAAAAAATATGTTTTTACCACAGTAAAACACACCGCTTGGAAGCTAGCACCACATTCCTCAGCACCACATTCCACTCTAATTAGATTACGTACGGCTAATTATATTCATTGCCTTGGTTGTTGCAACATAGATAGTTGGTATTCATAGATGTATGAATGAGTACACTATAAAATTAACGCACGATGCACTGCAGTCTATGTCGCTATGTATCGTATGCAGGCAGCGTGTGGCTGAGGTAACTTTTTATTGCTTCGTGCCTCGACAATTTAAAGGTCCGCATCAATACAACAGTGATAATCTGAGGAAAATGATACCTTAAAGTTACCATCTATGGTACAACTCACCGTCGTGGCAACTAACCTCTGGCCATACGATTTGCTTGTTCAAACTGGATAGAAGCAAAGAAAGCTGCCTTTTTACGTCACTTTCAAGTCCCATGAGGTAGTACTCGATCTCATATGCCTTTAGTATGCGGGAACTCTTGATTAAATGTTTGTCACGTGCAGTATTGCTGGGCACATACCACATCAAGCAAATTTTCAAGTGGCCAGTTTGCGTTCACTTTCTGGAGCTGCTTTATGATGCCAATAGGCCCCACAAATCGTGGTCCCCATTAATATCATTCGCGTTGATGGCTAGAAGTAAACAGCATTCATAGTATTATGATCCAAAATGTGCACTTTAATGATGCATACCTCAAGCTCTTTCACTATTTGTCTTATCAATGTTCTTTTAAATGGAGAGTGCCTTTAAATTGGATTGGAATTGCAAAAGTATCAAGACATCATTATGGCATAGTACCTATCAGATGGTCTGGTTTGGTGTGGAAAGTACTTAAGGTAGTGTTCCTTCTCCCATGGTGTGGCAAAAATATCATCTTGGTCAGGATTGTTCTTGAAATCAGGAACCAAAATAGCACCAGCAGCAAGATCAGTATCATCAACACTGCTGCTATCACTTTCTACACTTGTGTGTCATCATCTTCCTTGTCACTCCCATCCTGGAAACTTGCATCAGTGTCTTTATCCAACTGGTAATTACCACCCAAATTCATCTCTGAAATTGGATAATACCTTGCATAAATTTACTCATGCAACTGTTCATGTGATTTGTGTTTGTTACAATGATTTGGAATTGTTTCAATTCCTCGTACAAACTCTGCTCATCACCTGGATTATCGATGCTCTTTTTGAATGTTTGCAGTGGTTAAAGTGTACCTTCTGACAGTTCATAAGCCATCTGGGCTCGAAATCGTGGCATCATTTCCTACAACAGTTTCACTACTTGTGTGTGTACATAATCCAAACCCTCCACTTCTAGTCTTGCAGCCTAAAAAATGTTCAAATGCATGTTAAGGGGTCAACACTTTTCTGCCTTCTCACAAAACAAGAAATGCACCGCAATCAAAAGAGCTTTGGTGATGCTCTGGACTGGATAATGCATTACATACACATGTATGTAATGAATTCCTGTTGAAATTAGATATACTTCAGAATCTTTGTACTTCCAGTCAGATAGAGATAAAGTAGTATTTTTTCCTCACCATCACTAGGTCCATCACTAGGCCCTTCATCACTAGGCCTTTCATCCACACCATCGCAAGGTCCTTCATTCACACTATCATTCACACCACCACTAGGCCCTTCATCCACACCATCACTAAGGCCCTTCATCCACACCATCACTAGGCCCTTCATCCACACCATCACTAGGCCCTTCATCCACACTATCTTGGTGCTCACTATTACTTGGTCCTTCACCCACAGTCTCTACATCATTAGCTCCTTCCTCCTTAATCTCTCCATCCAAATGAGTACTGGTATCTTCCTGTACATGATCAGCAACCTTTCCCTCTGTAGCCAGAACTGCTTGGTCTCTAGTGCAGGTCTAAAGTATATTCATTATAACATATGTGTACACACCCACATTATAACACACATATGGCAATGCATGTGTTTCATCATTACATCATCAAACATAAAACACAAAACTTGTGCAGCTAAATACCAGTAACCACTAGGTCCATTGCATGATGCATCTTTTGGAGGTGTCTCCCCTGTGTCAGCAATGTAATTTACAAGTGCACCAGGTTCAAAGTTATGCTTTCTTCTAATATGTGGCTATAAAAGGGCACATCCAATAAAACAACTAAACTGAAGCTAAAGTTAACTTACCATCACAAAGTAACTTCCATACAAGTACAACTGCACTGGGCTATAAAATTCAATACATTTATATAAGACCAAACACAGGCTTCACCCACTATAAGAACAAAGATGTTTTCATAAACTGGGATACTGCTTGGAGGGAAAATATACACAGGCTCCAGTTAGTGGATGTGAAGACCACTCCTCAACTCTTTGCCAAGATCAACAATAGCACAACTCATTGTACATGTATACAAACATGGTCACAACTGTTACCTACAGCAAGCGACTCCTCATATGTACATCCACCAATAAACAAACACTCAGACTCGCAAACATACACTCTCACACACAAGTACATTCATTACAGACACAAACTTGCCCTGGATCAACCAACGTAACAATAAATAGTCTTTATTCACATTACAAATGGCAGTTTGGAGACCAGAAATACACAGTAACTGCTAAAAGATCATTTGACCAGGTCCATGACAGCCGTTGAACTGATCAGTTGTTGTCACAACCTTAGTTGGTCCAGTGTTCAGATTATTGCATGACGATAGGTCCCCGGTTGGTGCAGGTACACACCTACCCTGTGGGTACATAGAACAGCTCAGAGTCTGCCTCAAAGTGCTTTGCAACTCACAAGAATGGCACCCATCTCCCCTGAAAGTACTAATGAGTTGTGGTCACACCCCCAGTGTTCCGGAACCGCGCGTGACGTTGGGTCCCTGGTTGGCACAGGTACACACCTACCCTGTGGGTACATAGAACAGCTCAGAGTCTGCCTCAAAGTGCTTTGCAACTCACAAGAATGGCACCCATCTCCATTGGTCAGCTTGTAAGTACTTATTAGTTGTGGTCACACCCCCAGTGTTCCAAATCCGCGCGTGACGTTGGGTCCCTGGTTGGCACAGGTACACACCTACCCTGTGAGTACATGGAACAGCTCAGAGTGTGCCCCAAAGTGCTTTGCAACTCACAAGAATGGCACCCATCTCCATTAGTCAGCTTGTAAGTACTTATTAGTTGTGGTCACACCCCCAGTGTTCCAAATCCGCAAGTGACGTTGGGTCCTTGGTTGGCACAGGTACACACCTACCCTGTGGGTACATGGAACAGCTCAGAGTGTGCCTCAAAGTGCTTTGCAACTCACAAGAATGGCACCCATCTCCATTGGTCAGCTTGTAAGTACTTATTAGTTGTGGTCACACCCGCAGTGTTCCGGATCCGCGCGTGACGTTGGGTCCCTGGTTGGCACAGGTACACACCTACCCTGTGGGTACATGGAACAGCTCAGAGTCTGCCTCAAAGTGCTTTGCAACTCACAAGAATGGCACCCATCTCGATTGGTCAGCTTGTAAGTACTTATTAGTTGTGGTCACACCCCTAGTGTTCTGGATCCGCGCGTGACGTTGGGTCCTTGGTTGGCGCAGGTACACACCTACCCTGTGAGTACATGGAACAGCTCAGAGTGTGCCTCAAAGTTCTTTGCAACTCACAAGAATGGCACCCATCTCGATTGGTCAGCTTGTAAGTACTTATTAGTTGTGGTCACACCCCCAGTGTTCTGGATCCGCGCGTGACGTTGGGTCCCTGGTTGGCACAGGTACACACCTACCCTGTGGGTACATGGAACAGCTCAGAGTCTGCCTCAAAGTGCTTTGCAACTCACAAGAATGGCACCCATCTCGATTGGTCAGCTTGTAAGTACTTATTAGTTGTGGTCACACCCCTAGTGTTCTGGATCCGCGCGTGACGTTGGGTCCTTGGTTGGCGCAGGTACACACTAACCCTGTGAGTACATGGAACAGCTCAGAGTGTGCCTCAAAGTGCTTTGCAACTCACAAGAATGGCACCCATCTCCATTGGTCAGCTTGTAAGTACTTATTAGTTGTGGTCACACCCCCAGTGTTCCAAATCCGCGCGTGACGTTGGGTCCTTGGTTGGCACAGGTACACACCTACCCTGTGGGTACATGGAATAGCTCAGAGTCTGCCCCAAAGTGCTTTGCAACTCACAAGAATGGCACCCATCTCCATTGGTCAGCTTGTAAGTACTTATCAGTTGTGGTCACACCCCCAGTGTTCCGGATCCGCGCGTGACGTTGGGTCCCTGGTTGGCACAGGTACACACCTACCCTGTGGGTACATGGAACAGCTCAGAGTCTGCCTCAAAGTGCTTTGCAACTCACAAGAATGGCACCCATCTCGATTGGTCAGCTTGTAAGTACTTATTAGTTGTGGTCACACCCCTAGTGTTCTGGATCCGCGCGTGACGTTGGGTCCTTGGTTGGCGCAGGTACACACCTACCCTGTGAGTACATGGAACAGCTCAGAGTGTGCCTCAAAGTTCTTTGCAACTCACAAGAATGGCACCCATCTCGATTGGTCAGCTTGTAAGTACTTATTAGTTGTGGTCACACCCCCAGTGTTCTGGATCCGCGCGTGACGTTGGGTCCCTGGTTGGCACAGGTACACACCTACCCTGTGGGTACATGGAACAGCTCAAAGTCTGCCTCAAAGTGCTTTGCAACTCACAAGAATGGCACCCATCTCGATTGGTCAGCTTGTAAGTACTTATTAGTTGTGGTCACACCCCTAGTGTTCTGGATCCGCGCGTGACGTTGGGTCCTTGGTTGGCACAGGTACACACCTACCCTGTGAGTACATGGAACAGCTCAGAGTGTGCCTCAAAGTGCTTTGCAACTCACAAGAATGGCACCCATCTCCATTGGTCAGCTTGTAAGTACTTATTAGTTGTGGTCACACCCCCAGTGTTCCAAATCCGCACGTGACGTTGGGTCCTTGGTTGGCACAGGTACACACCTACCCTGTGGGTACATGGAATAGCTCAGAGTCTGCCCCAAAGTGCTTTGCAACTCACAAGAATGGCACCCATCTCCATTGGTCAGCTTGTAAGTACTTATTAGTTGTGGTCACACCCCCAGTGTTCCAAATCCGCAAGTGACGTTGGGTCCCTGGTTGGCACAGGTACACACCTACCCTGTGGGTACATGGAACAGCTCAGAGTCTGCCCCAAAGTGCTTTGCAACTCACAAGAATGGCACCCATCTCCATTGGTCAGCTTGTAAGTACTTATTAGTTGTGGTCACACCCCCAGTGTTCCAAATCCGCGCGTGACGTTGGGTCCCTGGTTGGCACAGGTACACACCTACCCTGTGGGTACATGGAACAGCTCAGAGTGTGCCTCAAAGTGCTTTGCAACTCACAAGAATGGCACCCATCTCCATTGGTCAGCTTGTAAGTACTTATTAGTTGTGGTCACACCCCCAGTGTTCCAAATCCGCGCGTGACGTTGGGTCCTTGGTTGGCACAGGTACACACCTACCCTGTGGGTACATGGAATAGCTCAGAGTCTGCCCCAAAGTGCTTTGCAACTCACAAGAATGGCACCCATCTCCATTGGTCAGCTTGTAAGTACTTATTAGTTGTGGTCACACCCCCAGTGTTCCAAATCCGCGCGTGACGTTGGGTCCCTGGTTGGCGCAGGTACACACCTACCCTGTGGGTACATGGAACAGCTCAGAGTCTGCCCCAAAGTGCTTTGCAACTCACAAGAATGGCACCCATCTCGATTGGTCAGCTTGTAAGTACTTATTAGTTGTGGTCACACCCCCAGTGTTCCAAATCCGCGCGTGACGTTGGGTCCCTGGTTGGCGCAGGTACACACCTACCCTGTGGGTACATGGAACAGCTCAGAGTCTGCCCCAAAGTGCTTTGCAACTCACAAGAATGGCACCCATCTCAACTGATCAGCTTGAAAATTACTTATTAGTTGTGGTCACACCCCCAGTGTTCCAAATCCGCGCGTGACGTTGGGTCCCTGGTTGGCACAGGTACACACCTACCCTGTGGGTACATGGAACAGCTCAGAGTCTGCCTCAAAGTGCTTTGCAACTCACAAGAATGGCACCCATCTCCACTGGTGAGCTTGAAAGTACTTAGTAGTTGTGGTCACACCCCCAGTGTTCCGGATCCGTGCGTGACGTTGGGTCCCTGGTTGGCACAGGTACACACCTACCCTGTGGGTGGGTACATGGAACAGCTTGTAAGGCTTTGTAGTTGTGGCCATACTCCTAGCTAGTCCAGTGTTCAGGATCCGCGCGTGGCCTTGAGTCTTTGGTTAGCACAGGTAGTACACATCTACCCTGTGGCTACATATAGCTCACAACAACTTCGTTTTGTATTGTGTTTGCTTACGATTGACGTGACTATATTAAACACGCGCTTATGACGCCCGCCGCGTGAGGAATGCTAAGTTTATTCATTTTTGAATGTGGTGCTGAGGAATGTGGTGCTAGCTTCCAAGCGGTGTAAAACACACTGGTGTATAGTAGACCAGAATCTGTTGCCGCAAGTGAAAAATCCAACACGAATCAAAATTTATAGCTGGTGGAATAACTGCTACTTGTCTACGGAAAGCACTATTTTGCCTCCAAGGAACCAAAACTTTCCATATAAAAGGGGTATTTTCTTTTTAGAATCTAAGACACAGGATACTGAGCAATAAGATTCCGTTGCCGCAAGTGATCATCATGGAATAGTTAGTAATTATCAAGCATAAGTTTTTGCTGTACATTATTAATAGCCTGAATATTTTATAAGAACGGTTCACGGATAATTCGCAAAAAAAATCATAATATGTCTTTCTAAATATGCTCAACAGAAATCATGCGATGGAATCTCAGGAAAAAAAACTAACTTTTACAACTTTGGTGACCGCTCATTTCACCATATGTGAAGGGGGTAAGGTATATACTTTTACGCAACATCGTGTACAATAATACTGCAGGTGTGTGAGCACTTCAATGTCAGTGCAAAGGGTCATGCAAGAAGCACACAGTTGGCAGAGGTCATCAACCAGGCCTCACAACTAACAAGCTCCATTTGAAGATTGCCCCTCCTCCAGTCTTCTCACATGAGCCCTACCCACCACTGGCAAGCCAAAACAATGTGACCGTCCTGAATGATTTGAAATGTGTAGTGTGTTCAAACATTCTGTCGCGGCCCCTTGAACTGCCATGTCATATAAGTTGGTCTGCACTAGGTGTGTTGTGGAGCGGTTGCTGCTCTGCGGACGGCTCCTTAGTACCTAGAGAGATCAGACCAACATCAAATGTCACAGACTGTAAGAAGCACCTCAGTGGAGGAGAATCATCTGTCCTGATGGAGAATGAGGTGTTTACACTGAGTAATGAAGAGCGAAAGTCTCTATTGCAGAAGGCATTGCAATCGGCTCTGCTGAAATATTGGCTATAAAAGGTTATCAGGTTATTCGGATATTCGCAAAAACCTATCCATTCGAATAGCAATTTAGCATTACTCGGGAAAATCGATTAGTGAATTTTATCTATTCGAAATAACCGGTTTATGTTTCGTCAGCATCGACAATTCGCCCATTATTCGAATACCTTTTTATACCAATATCTGGATATGATTTTCAATTGAGTATTTCGTAATTAGAGTTATATATATATATATATAACAGACGTCACTGTTGTTTTTACTATTTATACACACGTGCGGAAGCAATTTATAATTTGATAGGTATCGAGTAAATACATGTAGATAGCAATAATGCAAAATATTTAATGTGCATCAATTAGGGTTACAAAATATACAGCTCAATGCTTTTATCGTCGTCTTCATGTAACTAAGTTCATTAGTATATGCCACGAGTTGTGTTTATTATGTAGTAGCAATAAATTTATGAATTGCATTGTTTTACTGTACAGTGCATGGTACGAAGTGCACATATCTGAGTATTGCGCTAGCGAGTGAAATAGAATGACAGACTTCTCACCCACTTCAAGTAAGTATACGCGCTCTGTTGGCGTGTGTAAGGAATTAGAGAGCATTACGCAATCGTACTGATGAGAAATTTCATTTGAGAAATTTCATATGCATTTAGCGAGAACGTGATGGAGTGTTGTTGGATGATTGTAAGTGGAGTACGTGATTGTAGGTGATGTGGGGTGAGTTTTTAATGGTGATTTCTGGTCTCAGTGGTTAGTGTTGGATGATTAGGTTTACATTACTATTGATATGTACAAGTGCATGGTAAATTTATAAAACTCTAATTGGCAAACACATGCTACTGTAGACCTTTGTGTCTCTGTGTTTTCAACTGACATGCAAAGCTCTAGTTTGGGCGCGAGACCAGGTGGATTTCTGTGCAGACATAAATTATCTTCTCAGTGTGCACTCCAAAAGCACCATAACCTGAATAACCTAGGTATTCGGCAGGAAATTTGGCTTAACCTATTCGGAAAAATCGATTTTGTTTATTAAACTATTCGGAAAAATCGATTTTCAGATCCACAAAAACCTGAAAAACTGATTAGTGTTTTTAAAGTATTAGAAAAAAAATTGATTTTCATTATGCAGGGGAGTTACATACCCTAGCTGGCATGGCTATTCCCTGGAACAGAATGAGACTTCTTAGATGGTAAAGTCTTACACACACAGCACCAAATATAACTTACCTCTTCTCCAGGTGGCTCAAAGTATCAGGAGTTTCTCTGGCTGGGGAGGAGAGGATGCGCCACATCTGCAGATAAATTGTGGGTGACAACCTGAAATGGGAGATGGCTTTCTTTTCCTTTCCTCTCCCTTCTGGTGGTGAGGGCTTAGGGGAGCTCCTTTGGTTTACATTCCAGATCTGGTCAAAAAGGTTGTTGACCTCTTAGAAGAGAATCAAAGGTTAGAAGATCATGACATACACATGACACAATAACTTTCACCAAATGCAGGACAGGATGGCTTACCTGGCATTAGGGTTATAGCTGCCAGTGAAGTGTGGATAAAAATTGGAGGCGACAAAGGAGGTGGTTCATTCAAAATGAACTTTCAGATCATAAATGTTGCAGCTCCTAACTCTGTCCACAACACGTGTGTGTTTTGCTGCTATGAAGCAAGTGACACTGTTACAAACCTTCACATAGCACTTGACCGCTATAAAGATCAAATAAGTTATCTACAAAGAATGAAGTGTAGGTAGGAACGGTTAACAACAAGGTTATAAGAATTAAATTAACATGACATGCACACACACACACACATGCATGCACACACAGACACACACACAGACACACACATCCACACGCACACACAGACACACACACAGACACACAGACACACACACAGACACACACACACAGACACACACAGACACACACAGACACACACAGACACACACACACGGACACACACACAGACACACACACACACACACACACACACAATGCTAAGGTTTGCCCACCTGGGCTTCACATCACTTTGGGTGTCTTTATCAAGCTGTATGGGTTGCTTGAAGATGAGTGTCATAACCTTGATCTTGAGCTGGCTCTGCATTCAAGTGAGGATGCCCACTCCAGCTTTTCCACATATAGCCAAGAGCTGCAAAGTTTCACCTATTACAAGCAGAGATGGAGCAAGTGACTGATAAAGTATAGCATCTGCTGTGTATAGTCAAGGAACACTTAATAAGTGTTACCCCACAAATCGTAGCTGCCATCCCCCCACCACAAATTGAAAGAGAAAAAAATTAACGTAGTTCTCACTTTTGGTAGAGGTAATATGAAAATTATCTCTGCTTTTGGATACGTATATGTCTGCAACCAGCAACAGCAATCCATAGGCGTCTTGTGCCCTGTGCAGTTATAGAAGGGATTTTATCATCCGTTTGGTGTACGGATAGCCATGTAGGCAGTGTACAGCTCAGCTCTAGACCCTTCATAGAAACGAAAAACATGATACTGATAGCAACAATACAACGCTTTAGCTCTTTCATATTACCCTTTCATTCGTCCCAGCGTAAAATGCTGCAATAGAAGTACATGTACGCGTAGATTATCGAAGAATGGCCACTTTTTAAAGTGTTTAAGCACCTCTTCAGACAATTCTACGACACACGCCTTTAGTAGACAAAGGTACAGGCATCTATATACCATACGTGTAGGGTTGTCGTTTAGCCCATCGTTGTGCTTGAGAGTCGCTACAGTCTTTAGAACTCACGAGGTCCGTACGTCCTGTAATAAGTCGCCTGTCTCCAAGCCACAAAACTGACACGTTTTTGCAGGTAAGGCCACGTGATTTTATATGTAGTATGAAGGTCAGGGTGTTTCTTCAGCATTGTATGGTGTGTAAGTGTTTATTGTATTCTGTGTGTAACGCATTCCACAGGGATTTAGTTCGTTGCTATGGGACAGCAAACCAATAATTTCTGGGCGGAGGGCCTATATTCCACGCGTTCACTGAGAGCAAACAGCCGTGGTGTAATACATACTATAACTTATGAAGAAAAAAAAGACTTGAGGTGTTAGTTATAATTATCTTGCAGAAATTATACAGTGAGCTGTTATTAATGTATTGCATTGCGTCAAATTATGCAATCAACATTAACGCGATGCTTATTAATTTTTCCAAATGGGGCCTGGGAACGAGCAGAGTGTTACAAGAATTGCACCCTATATGGCATTTCTGCCATTTGATCATGAGCAGTAATGACCATTATAATATAAATCCTCCAGGAACCGACAAGTTTAACTCTTTGCCGGAACGCCAAGTGCGTATATGCATGCATGCACATACAACCATTACTCCATTCATGCATGACTTAGACATTGCATGCAAAAACGTGTTGATCAGTCACAACTTTATGATGCATGCAAATGCACTTGTACATGTACAAAGTAATTATGTTTCCTCTCACATTGACTACTCCAAGAGCAAGAATGCGCCCAGATCAGTGTAGTATATCATACTTGTTCACTCCCCCCCCCCCCCCCCACCAACCTTTTGCCAGCTCGTATTATGAATTATTGCAACAAAAGGTGGTTATAATGAACACACAAAATGTGCTTACACATTTCTCATTTCTCCACATGTCCCCTAACTTTGGCTGGCTGCCCAGCAGAAATTGATCCGATCCGGTCCTTTTATACTGCTTCCTCTTTTAAGGATCCGTCCCGGACGTCTTCTCATTGGATGTGGCTTGAATAATGGCTTGACGTCCCCCCCCCCCCCCCCCCCCCCCCCCCTCAAAATAAAGAAATAGTTGTATAGTGTACTGCTATCATGTGCATGTGCATAGTCAGCCACCGGATGAATAAATACCAATACAAAAACATGTTTTTTAAAAACTCATATTTTTAAATAAATAACCAATTTCTTATCACTTATCACGCTGTTCAGCTGTGCAGAGACTTGTTTAATATACCAAGAAACTCTTCTCCAAAGAGTCTCTATTGCTTTCCAGTATTGCATTCAGATGGGACGAGTCATTTAATAATATACTTTACTAACGAAATTGAATAACAGACGGTTTCAGGATGCTTGAGCATCCTGTGTTTGCGCTTTGAGAAGCATTGGCAATGAAACACTAAACAAATATACACACTGCAATAAATCACTCCTCTAATCCACATTTGGGCTTGTGGAGAAGATCAACCCCCTAATTCATCAGGATTTTTTTTACGATGGCAAGCATTGTCACTTGAGAGGCAAGTCCTGTTATATCATTTTTAGTTCAGACAAAGTCATTTTCATTGGGTTATCGTTTTAGTACTTGCGATAATTAAATTGCCCTCATACAATATTAACTTGTATAATTAATGCATAACTTTCAACTCACGTTTACATCAGATAAATGTATCGATTGTCCATACATGTATGTACATGTGAGCTAGTGGCAGGTCGTGTCATCAGTTTACTAATTAGAGCCCATATCACATCTCGGAATATCGTACCAACAATAGAATGTTTGTGGACATGTGACTGTATTGTGTGCAAAAACACAACAATTGTAGAGAAGAAAACTAACGTCCTTGTATATACATATACATATATGATCCGGTTGCACATAATTAATCCCACGCTGCAACATGATTTACAACATGATTAAGGTACATACAATGGCAAAATGACGATTACATGGTCGTTGAAAATCGACACTAACTCTTGGCTACTATGTTCTATGTTATGTTCTAGAAAGTGTAAGGTGGCTAGGGGGGGGGGGGGGGGGGGGGGGTATGTTCCGCTTGTCGCCGTATATATATCGTACAGTCTATGCTTTTCAAGCTGTACATTTCATCATCTTATTATTGAATTAGGGCAAAAGGTTTTGAAAACGATGCAATTTTTTATTGTCCTGCCATACAGTGCCAATGCTTTACATAAATTAAATATTTACATGTCTACTTTGAATCACTGTCGCCGAGGCAATTGAATGGAGTCCGTTAGACCTTTAATCTATCGACTTGTTTCATGGATCCTGCATTGTAAGCTATATAGCTTATTAACGTGTGTGTTATTCATAACTGCGTGATGCTTGTTGCTTGCGTTCCATTCAGCTTTTTAATATACATGCGTAACCCATCTCGGCAGTATTGCACGAATACAAGATTTTGTCTAGAACTCATGCACAAGTCTCCTGATGAGCGTACGCTGAAATAGGAAACGTCACTTCATTTGGGTACTATCACTGTAGATTGTAGAACTTGGTTTCGATCTCCGCACACATCGAGAAAGTAAATTCACAACTGATTATATATTTTTTCTGCACACTGACAATAGGTTCCCCAAGCTCTTTTATGATTATTATTTTGTTTTGCATAACCTGTTGAATTGCAAACGCTTCAGTTAAAATATGGATTTTCATCTTTGAATGGATCCATGTACTGGAAACAGTGGCAAACTGCCGGATTCTTGGTAAAAGGAATTGCATCCAGTCAATTTAAGCAAAGCAGAAAAAGAATGTACTACTTTTTATATGCAACCAATGGCACACCGTGTCACTTCAATGGTACATCTTAAATCCTACTGTACCATGTCGAGTATACTATATTAACCTAATGGTCTAGCTCTTCAGAGTTTTCCTGGCCATCATGCCATGTAGAAACTGTGCAGGGCTTTCCTAAGATGTAAGATATAGATGTTACTGCAGTGTACTGCATCATTTCATTTCTGATGGTTTCATTGGATAGAAGATCGGGATGAAAGCATGGAACGAAAGTCACTACGTATATCATTATTGCACAAATATCGCAGTGGATCATATGGGGCAATAAAGCAAATTCTTTATATGCACATTTATTTGCGTAAGTATGCTAAAAATAAGACATCTTGTTGAATGGATAACAGTTGATCTATTAATAATTAATAATAATGTGAATAACTATCAGACAAGTAATTTATATCCATCTGCACTGCTTTGGCTCTCCTATTTTCAGTTCAATACTCCAAGTTACTGAGCAGTCCTCAGGACTTGGATGGTGCCTATGATAACTCTAGTGTGATAGTGGTGGGATCAGTCATCCAGCTCTTCTGTTCAGCCAGTGGACAACTCACTGCTCCCCACATGCAATGGACCAGGAACAATATCACCATTCCAGAGACTGCACAGTTGCCTCATCTGATGGTCAAGAGTAAGATAGAGAACAACACCATCACTTCTCTTCTGACCATCTTTGGGTTTTCTGCAAGTGACAATGGAAGCTATCAGTGCATAGCTTCTGATAGTGACAATTGTACCATCAGCCAACCACTATTGCTTTCAGGTAAGTGCTCAGGGAATAATTTAACCGGTATCGCATCGCATTTTGCGAAGCAGTTTTTATAAGATGCGAAACAACTTTAAAACATTGTCGCAGAGAACTGCGATGCAGTATATCGCGTTTGCAGACACGTGCTCAGTGTAAGTGCTACGCGAAGACGGTATTTACGGTACAAAAAAAGAAAGGCGTCTGTACAAAACGCTACTCGCGCAACGTTTTATCAGCGGGATTGTACACACTCACGTGACATCGAGCATGACAATTAATGTCAGACGATTAACGATGAAAGGGGCCGAATTTTATTTACCTATTAATAGGTGACCTTGCGTAGGTATGTATTAGCAATAAATTATTACGTAATCATTACTAAATAAATTTTTTTTTGTTTTTTTTTCTAATTGAAATGTGGTACGTACTGTGCATATACATGTACTATGTTTATACCAAACATTTTTTGAAGAGACTAGCAGCACAAATGGGGAAAACCCTACTCTCAAATATGTGCGGTAGGGCACGTCCATCAAAAGGGCACCCAGTTTGTGTTTGAGGGGCTCACGGGTGACCAAATCGTGTGTTCAGGAAGAGTTTATCATAGCTATGTTTTTCAATCCTGTTATATAACATATATAAATTGGGACAGTTCACGAGAAAATTGCACCACTCATATATTATAAAAATGTTATAAAAATGCATCACGTTTGCATCGCTATAACTTCCCAACGATTAACGCTATCGACATCCTATTTTCACCACTTCATACTACACCATTTCTCTACAGTAAAATGCATTTTGGAGTCTTGGACTATATCCGTGCCGACGTTCCTACGTGCGATACCCCATGGGGTTAAAAACTACCATATCTTCGTGTAGGAGTAATCAAATCGCTTCAAAATCGGTTTGTAGGTGGAGAGGTCCTATATCTATCTATTTGTTCTGTTCGTTAAATTTTATGCAATCCGTTACGGAGATACAGTTGAACAAACTACGTGCACATTTTCGCGCTCGTTTGGCGCCAATGATTTGGGCAAATTGCGCTCCGCTCAATGTATGGGGAGGCGGGGATTATTACATTGGCGCGAATCAAGCGGGAAGACGTGCACGTAGTTTATTCAACTGTATCTCCGTAACAGATGGCATAAAAATTAACGAACAGAACAAATCGATAGGTATAGGACCTCTCTACCTACATACCGAATTTGAAGCGATTTGACCGCTCCTACACGAAGATATGGTAGTTTTGAACCCCAGGGGGTATCGCACGTAGGAACGTCGGCACGGATATAGTCCAAGACTCCAAAATGCATTTTACTGTAGAGAAATGGTGTAGTATGAAGTGGTGAAAATAGGATGTCGATAGCGTTAATCGTTGGGAAGTTATAGCGATGCAAACGTGATGCATTTTTATAACATTTTTATAATATATGAGTGGTGCAATTTTCTCGTGAACTGTCCCAATTATATTACATACATAAGGGTCAGTTTCCGAGAAAATGAGCCTTCGCTATATATGGGATCGTTTCCGCGAAAAGGGACCTAGTGCATATTATAAAATTTGTTATAAAAATGCCTTACGTTTAAATCGCTATAACTTCCGAACTGTACACGCTATCAACTTTCAATTTTCAACACTTCATGGCACACCATTTCTGTATGTAGATCTATATTTTCGTGTCTTACACAAGCTCCGTGCCGACGTTATGAGACCTGATTACCCATGGGGTTCGAAACTGCCACATCTTCAGGTAGGAGCGTCTAATTCGTTTCAAATTCAGTGTGTATGTAGAGGGGTCCTGTCGCTATTGATTTTTTCAGTTCGCTAATTTGTATGTTATCCGTTACGGAGATACAGCTGTGCAAAGTTAATGCACATTTCCTGCTCGATGAGCGCCATTATTGTATGCAACCCGCGTTCCATTCTCCCAATCCACAATAAATTTCGATAACTTCTTTGTTCCGTCCACATTCTCTGTCTAAAACTAAGATAGCCGTTCGCAACAATTTTACCTCACCCAGGCAGCGAGTTTATACCGGTGAATTAAAGGAAGAAGGCTTCTCGCTTCGCAAAACGATCGTACCAAATTGATGGATCTGAATGTGAATGAATCGTTGCAGTATCCTTGCGCCTCCCACGGCAGTATTCAACACGGCGTGAGTAAGGCTATTTGCTACGCACTTGCATCATCCTCTAGTCGTGTAATAAAGCTTCCAACTTGCTATTAGTATAGCCCATGCTGAAATTAATGTCACGCCCACTCATCTACGCTTGCAATGACATCGGTTGTATTTACATTTTTCAGCTCACGCATAATACATGAACATGCACCCATGCTGGCTCACACAGTCTCCTGCACTTGTGCACACACTTGAATTGTTGCGTATATAAACCTGTACACCATCGTATGGCATATTCTTATGCACAACACTCACGTACAGTACATGTAGCACACAATAAACCAGTCTGATGATGATGACACACTCTTACACCACACCTTGTCACATGCACGGGATCTATTCCATTTAACTGTGTGCATTTTTGAGTGGGTTTATGTACTGAGCTTCTGTACCACTCTCTTAGTTTTTCCCTGCATTGTTGCCGAAGCATTCCTTATAACAACTCCTCTTTGTGCAGGCTGGGTTTCCCATATAAATGGTTCTTCATACCTGACATAGAGCTCTCCCATGTACATAAGTATGTGTAGCTACATGCAGCGTCCCATAGGATTGGACGACTGTACGTGCATCGTGTACTCGTAGGATTGGTCCTCTATTTGTGCGTAGGGTTGGTCCTTTGTACACACAGGTACCTCGTGTCCCTATAGGATTGTTCTTTTGTATACATGCATTGTGTCCCCATAAGCCCATATGATTGGTCCTTTGTATGTACATTTTGTCCCTGTATATTGATCCTCTGTGTCCCATTGGTTTGGTCTATTGTGCTTGCATACACTGTACATCACTGTATACATGCATGGGCAAAGAATAACACTATATTTACCACAACATGCCTATATATTCCTATGCACTCACATCATCTTTCTCTAGTAGAGAAGTGTGTCATAAAGCTTTCTTGTTCTGCATAACGCTTGCTCAACTTGCTCAACTTCTCATCATTCTTTATGTCTCAACTATTGCTGCTTATGCTGACTTTTTGCCCGCACCATATGGAGTGCGTGAACATGCCCTCATACTGGTTCACACACCCTTATGCATGTGTATACGTTGTGCAAATAGCACTGTACAATTTTTGAGCGCACATCACTTGCACACACACACACACACACACACACACATAAACACAACACTTATGCACCGTGACACATATGGCAACATTATAACACACTCTAATAATGATGGTACATCCAAATACATTCAAGTGTAAGGTCTGCCTCTCTGAACGTGGTTTTCCTCTGCATTGTTGCTTGTAGTCTTCTCTAAAAGTATACTTTCTCCCTCAGTTACACTCACCATCTAGCACTCTATGTTTCACCTGTAAAAGCGTTTGGGAGTCTGGCAACAGCAGAATAATGAAATTGTTTACTAGCTATGTCTGTGTAAACTTACCACGGGCCCTGACCCACCACAATCTGCAATGATAGGTAGGTACAATAATATTCATCGCCAAAGGTAACAGTCTAACCTTACAGGCCAACAGTACAATGTTGCATCACTAGTAAATAAGTTTGAATGCAGGGAATTCAACGAGTGTTATTGTATACCACTGTTCCTGGCCTAGCCTTCTCACAATTAGTACAAAGTATTGTGCTTCCCATTCCGCTCTTACTATACCCTTCTAGGAGTACTTGAACACTACTTCAATTCCCTGCATACAACTAGAGTGACTTGCAACACTGTGTGCTACCTCTTCACGGTGCACCACGCATGTAAAGTTTATTATTATTAATTTTTTGAATGGCGATGGTCCTTCATGGGCTGTGTTGTTCCTGCATGGCCTGTGGCAATGAATTTTATTGTAGCTACCCTATCCTGCAGATTGTGGTAGGTCAGGGCCCCCCCCCCCCCCCCCCCCCCCCCCCCCCCCCGTGGTAGGTTTACACAGACATAAGTAGCAAGTTCATTATCCAACTCTGCACCTCTCTAAGAAAAACATAAAAAATAAAAAAGCTTCTTACATGCTGACCCATGGAATCCCTTATGACTTGTCCTCTATTCTCTTTAATTGTCTCAAGCAGTCCTATAATTGGGATATGATGTATGTACAAAAGACCAGTCCTATGGGACACTACAGTGTACGTGATGTGTACCTACATGTATGTCCCTCATGAGCTGTTCAATAGAATAGATCAAGAATACATGTGCAGAGAACACATTCAGTGTACCATCATTAGAGTGTTATTGTTTGTGCCACATGTATATATGTGTAAATGTAGTGTGTGTGTGTGTGTGTGTGTGTGTGTGTGTGTGTGTGTGTGTATGTGTGTTGGATTTGTGTATGCTGTGAATAGGTTGCATGATTTAAGCGGAGAAACAGAGTCAGTGTATGCCAATGCCGTCAAGCAG
The DNA here is from genome assembly GCA_013339895.1 of Ephydatia muelleri. Taxonomy (NCBI): domain Eukaryota; kingdom Metazoa; phylum Porifera; class Demospongiae; order Spongillida; family Spongillidae; genus Ephydatia; species Ephydatia muelleri. The sequence continues at coordinate 10,769,618 of JABACO010000004.1, read as the reverse complement.
CCAGGTAACCCAGGCCTTGTCAGGGTGAAGGCGTAAGTTGTGGTTAAAGTTAGAGTGTCATAGAGTGGTGTGAGTTGTAGAGTAGTGTGAGTTCGCTGGTGTGAGCTCACTGGTCGTACAGTGATGTGAGCTCACTGATCGTAGAGTGGTGTGAGCTCGCTGGTCATAGAGTGGTGTGAGTTCCACTGGTCATAGAGTGGTGTGAGTTCCACTGGTCATAGAGTGGTGTGAGCTCGCTGGTCATAGAGTGGTGTGAGCTCGCTGGTCGTAGAGGTGTGAGTTCACTGGTCATAGAGTGGTGTGAATTCTGGTCGTAGAGTGGTGTGAAGCTTGCTGGTCATACAGTGATGTGAGCTCGCTGTTTGTAGAGTGGTGTGAGCTCGCAGGTCAAAGAGGGGTGCATGTGAGCTCGCTGGTCGTAGAGTAATGTGAAGCTTGCTGGTCATAGAGTGGTGTGAGCTCGCTTGTCATAGAATGATGTGAGCTCGCTGGTCGTAGAGTGGTGTGAGCTCGCTGGTTGTAGAGTGGTGTGAGCTCGCTAGTCATAGAGTGGTATGAGTTCGCTGGTCGTAGAGTGGTGTGAGCTCGCTGGTCATAGAGTGGTATGAATTCTGGTCGTAGAGTGGTGTGAGTTCGCTGGTCATATAGTGGTGTGAGTTCCACTGGTCGTAGAGTGGTGTGAGTTTCACTGGTCGTAGAGTGGTGTGAGCTCGCTCATTGTAGAGTGGTATGAGCTCGCTGGTCGTAGAGTGGTGTGAGCTCGCTGGTCGTAGAGTGGTGTGAACTCACTGGTCGTAGAGTGGTGTGAGCTCGCTGCTTGTAGAGTGATGTGAGCTCGCTAGTCGTAGAATGGTGTGAGCTCGCTGGTCGTAGATTGGTGTGAGATCGCTGGTCATAGAGTGGTGTGAGCTCGCTGGTTGTAGAGTGGTGTGAGCTCACTGGTCATAGAGTGGTGTGAGCTCGCTGTTTGTAGAGTGGTGTGAGCTCGCTAGTCGTAGAATGGTGTGAGCTCGCTGGTCGTAGATTGGTGTGAGATCGCTGATCATAGAGTGGTGTGAGCTCGTTGTTCGTAGAGTGGTGTGAGCTTGCTGGTCATAGAGTGGTGTGAGCTCGCTAGTCATAGAGTGGTGTGAGCTCGCTGGTAGTATAGTGGTGTGAGCTTGCTATTCGTAGAGTGGTGTGAGTTAACTGGGCATAAAGTGGTGTGACTTAACTGGTCATAGAGTGGTGTGAACTCACTGGAGATCACGGGGCCACTGGTGCAGCACATGGCCAGGCCTTGGCAGAGTGCTCTCCACCACAGCCTGGGACCCAGCACCTGTGGGTGGCTCGCTCCGTGTGTACCAGATGGTGGAGTAGTGCCTGTGGTGTAGTGGTGAGCCTGCTTGGAACTGGCTGTTGCCATGCATGAAAGGGCTGATGTGTACACCAGCACGTCCTCCTTCAACACATCCCAGCGGAGGTTATGCAGCTTGTCCATAGCTGCGGCCTGCCAAAAGAGCTGTCATACCTCAAGGCTGCTGCCATCGGGTGCGAAGAGCTGGCAGATGATGTGTTGGTACTTCACCACCTCAAGAGCAGTTTGGGCGCAATCTGAATGCAATATGTTCCAGGCTTCCATCCAGGAGCTGAGAACTGAGACCTGTCGCCTGGTGCTGCCCTTCTTAGCCACCTGGCCAACTAGCAACCCGTCATCTAATGGGGGAAGGAGTTGGTCAACTGAGCCGTAGTCAAGGCTATGACTGGGGTGCTGCACTCATAAAATTGCTTTTATATGGATGCGAACCTGTGAACATATTGACAACAGTTTGGGATGATTTTTGATTGGATAAGGGTTTTAGGGGTAAGACACCCTGCATTGTGCACTAATGCCAAGCTTAGGATTGGTTAGGATCATTCATTGAATGCATCTGTAGAAACATATGCTTACATCTCAGCCTTAGCAGCGGACATGCACTGTACCTAGTACCCATAGAAAGCTTAGTAATACTATGACATAGACTGGTCATATGCATTAAACTTGCTTTACTACACCTGTACCTAAACTCTACCTACTGTATGTCACATTCATGTACTCTGTGTGAGCTGAAAACTGTGTGGGCAAAAGGAGACCAAAGTTACTGCAAAGTGCTACATACGTAGCTAAGTGTGTGGGGGGGCTATAAAGAGTGATGAGGAGATGAGCAATACGACAAATAGGAAAGCTTTATTACACGTTTTTCCACTGACCAGAGAAAGATGATGTGAGTGCGTAGGAACTTATAAACCTTACACATGTTGTGTTAAAATATAGTTATTCTTTGCAACATGTACAATGTATGTGTACCTCTAGAGGACTATGAGGACATGATGTACATACAAATGATCAATCCTATGGTAACTGTGCACATATAGAGGACCAATCCTTTGGGGACATGATGCATGCGCAGTGGGCCAATCCTATATGTCGCCACATACCTATGTACATGTGAGGGCTCTATGTCATGTAGGAAGAACCATCTACATGTGAAACTCAGCCTGTACAGAGGAATTGTTATAAGGAATGCTTCTACAGGCAACAATGCCGAGGATTAAACTAACAGAGTACAGGAGCTCGGTACATAAACCCCCTCAAAAATGCACACAGTTAAATGGTAGAATGCACGTGCATGTGGTGTGAGAGTGTGTCATCATCGGTTTATTGTGTGCCACAAGTACTGTATTCGTGAGTGTTGTGCATAAGAATATGTCATACGATGGTGTACAGGTTTATATACGCAAAAATGCAAGTGTGTGCACAAATCATAAAGGTGTGTGAGCCAGCATGAGTGCACTGATGTTCATGTACTATGCGTGAGCTGAAAGTTGATATTGCAAGCGTAGCTGAGTGGGTGTGACAAGAATTTTAGCAAGGGCTACAATAAATAGGAAAGCTTTATTGCATGACTAGAGGATGATGCAAGTGCGTAGCAAATACATGTATAGCCTTACGCGAGCCATGTTGAATTCGGCCATCTGCGACGTGGGAGGCGCAAGATTACTGCAATTAACCATTCGACTGAATCATTAATTTGGTACGATCGTCTTGCCAAGCGAGACGTCTTTTTCTTCTTCTTCTTTGAATTGTCGCTGCATGGGTGTTGCGAACGGCTAGCTTCGTTTTAGGCAGAGTATGGGTGGAGAATGGGCGGAACAAAGAAAGTTATCGAAATTCATTGTGGATTGGGAGAATGGAACGCGGGGGCTGCATGCAATAATTGTGCGAATCGAGCTGGAAATGTGCATTAACTTTGCACACGTATATCTCCGTAACGGATAAAGTAAATATTAACGAAATGAACAACTCAATAGTGACAGGACCCCTCTACGTACACACTGATTTTAAAACGATTTGAACGCTCCTACCTGAAGATGTGGCGTTTTTGAACCCCATGGGCTATCGGATCTCGTAACGTCGACACAACGTTTGTGCAAGACGCCAAAATATAACTCTACATACAGAAATGGTGTAGTATGACGTGTTGAAAATAGGGAGTCGATAGCGTGTACCGTACGGGAGTTACAGCGATTTAAACATAAGACACTTTTGTAACAAATTTTATAATATGCACTAGGTCCCTTTTCGCGGAAACGATCCCATATATATAAAAGTTATAAAAATCATTCACGTTTGAATCGCTATAACTTCCGAACGGTACACGCCATTGACGTCCTATTTTCAACACTTCATACTACACCATTTCTCTACGGTAAAATACTTTTTGGGGTCTTGCACTTGCTCCGTGCCTGTATTGCAACGTCCGATACCCCACAAGGTATGAACCCGTCATAACTTTCGGCAGGAGTAATCAAATCGCTTCAAATTCGGTATGTAGATAGAGAGGTCCTATACCTATCGATTTGTTCTGTTCGTTAATTTTTATGCCATCTGTTACGGAGATACAGTTGAATAAACTACGTGCACGTTTTCCCGCTTGATTCGCGCCAATGTAATAATCCCCGCCTCCCCATACATTGAGCGGAGCGCAATATGCCCTAATCATTGGCGCGAAACGAGCGCGAAAATGTGCACATAGTTTGTTCAACTGTATCTCCGTAACGGATTGCATAAAATTTAACGAACAGAACAAATAGATAGATATAGGACCTCTCCACCTACAAACCGAATTTGAAGCCATTTGATTACTCCTACAGAAAGTTATGGCGGGTTTGAACCCGGTGGGGTATCGAACGTTGCAATACTGGCAAGGAGCAAGTTCAAGACCCCAAAACATATTCTGCCATAGAGAAATGGTGTGGTATGAAGTGTTGAAAATAGGATGTTGATGGCATGTACCGTTCGGATGTTATAGCGATTCAAACGTGAATGATTTTTATAACATTTATATATATATATAGCGAAGGCTCATTTTCTCGGAAACTGACCCATATATATTAAAATACATGTATATGCCAGAACGCGTACGCGCTAGGGCGTAGTAAATACAGGTGGATTAAAATTTTCAAATATTGATGGCGTGATAGTGGCTTCGTTTTGGTAGGGGGGCAATGGACGGGCGTGTGCGAGGGATAGCTTTGCTCTGTGTTCAAATGATGAATCATCACACATTTCAGAGGGGAAAAAATTGCTATGCAACTGAACCGAGTTGCTAATCAACATCGATCTTGCGTAGCAAAATTGCAATTTTATAAAAGTAAATTATTCCCTGGTGCTGTATACTGAGTATTTTACATTTATCTTCTTTCTATGCAGCAATTAGAAGTAATGGCTCCAATGTGTTGAAAATAGTGAGAGAACTGAGTAACAATACAGCAGACCGAGCAAGTGTTCCACTAGGAAGTTCAGATATTTCAAGCAATGGAGGCTTTCTGAGGTGTGCAGCTGAACAGCCTGCTTCATCCTCACCCAACATGATGTGGTTGAAGGATGGAACACAACTCTTTGGTGATGATGTTAGGGTTGTGATCAATACCAGTAACTCTACCATTGGAACATCAAATAGGACAGTGAGCTTTGTTCGTATCTTCAACTTCAGTCAGTCTGATGCTGGAGTGTACCAGTGTGTGTTTTATGACACTCCATCTCAGGGAGGAGAGGTGGTCACCACTAGACCATACAAAGTGGACACAGGTATATTTACTAATAAGCATTCCACTTATTCTACCATGCTTTTTCATTCTATTGGGTCACTTTAGGTCCCATTTATCTTAATGGCGTATCACCCACAGTAGTCACTCTATCTCCCCCTGACCCTCTGGTCATCCAAGTAGAGGCAGGTGGAGAGTATGCTGGTATTCAATGGACAAGGACACCAATAGCTCTGAATGCCAGTAAAGGTGAACTGGTGGACTTCCAGCAGACATTTGTGAGAACAGTGACATCAGAGGACTGCGGACTGTACACTGTAACAGTTAGCTTGATTTTACCCTCCAACTCAACTTGCAACATTACAGTTAGCAAGACATTTAATATAACTACACTTGGTAAGTAGATACAAGTAATGGCCACTCATCAATTCTATTGGTATGCAGGATAATCATTCAATGTAGACACTGCACGTGTCATTCCTGATGTAACCTTTGTCATGATGATCAGGGAATATATATATTTGTTTAGCAGGACTGGTTCAACGTGTGTTTACAATGTAGATCTATTTTCATTCATGAATATAAATTTGCATGGTATCATGATTTTGAAGCATGAAATGATAGAGCCAAATCAAGGTGACTGTTAATTACTATGGACTTTGATGTTATTATTCCTTATATATCATTGTAATGCACAATTCCAACAGTCAAATGAATCTTAGCAAGCATAATTGAACCATTAGCTACACAACTTTATCAGGATTCTTTGTTAATGCAGACGGTAATATTATATGATCTGCATTTTACATGTACACATATAAATGGTACTGGGTCCCATCAAATCTCTACACATAAGTATTGACTATTAGACCAAGTGTAAAATGTTCTATTCTCACATTTGCAACCTTCTAATTGTGATATTAGCCCATCACAACGCATTTGAAGTACATGTACAGTAGTTTAGTCATATATTTGAAAAAACCTGGAGAAATTGTAACGATTGAAGTATGAGTTATTATGAGAGATGATAGCTAAATTTGTGAATACTTTGTATCATCATTCTAGGGATCAATGTCACTACAGGTTTCGTTGCTCCGTACACTTCCGTAGTTATGTGTATATCATCAAAACCTCTCACACCGAAGGACTCAGACAAGATAGCTTTGGCGATTGCCTCCTCTGTGGGCGTAACCATTTCGGCGGCCGTCTTGCTTACAGCTGTAACGGTTACTGCAGGTGCGGTTGTAATTCTTCAAACGTACGTTAGAATTAGTCAGTTATACTATTAAACAATGCATGTGGTACAATGTGATATGCGCCACATATGAAAAACCGTTCATATTGTATAATTTCTCATTGCTTTCATAGTCCTTGCAGAAAGTCTAACCGCAACCCTGGCCACTGCAACTTTCACATTCAACAAGAGCAGCCTCCAGTAATAGCTAGCGTTCCAGCATCTTACTGCCTTGTTGGTGAATCTGGTGAAGAGATCTACTCCCATCTAAACTATGCATACCAGCGCAGCGGCAGGGAAATTGATTGACCATTACAGTTGGTGCATTGTGATATGATGACATGTTCCATAGTCCTACATTGATCAGATTAAATTAAAGGAAACGATTTATTTGCATGTAACACCCAGCAATGATAATAAGACGTACATGTACGTAATAATTAAAAATACGATGGATTTTATTTGTTTGTTGTGGCTATTATTTTTTTTAAAGAAAAAAGGGAACCTAACGCATGTTTTTTTTTTTCTAGATTTGATATTCTAGAAGTCTGAAATGACATTGCTTCTTATACGCACTGAGAATCGGAGTATCAGTCATGAAGTTGTACGGCTCTGAATTTGTAATTAGTAGCCATACATGCACATTTCAACACAAGGATACATTTCTATTGCGCGTACTGGATGTATGCGTTAGGCGGAAACGATCCCATATACGGTTGCTAATTAACATCGGTGGGCTTGGTAGCCGAATTGAATCTTGTCTATCAGACAATAAGGCAACGTACACACAAGCGTTTGCATGAAGATGCTGATTCTACATTTGATGTGGAGGCACCAGCACATACAAAAGTTTTGCCACCACCAGCTTCCGCGTGTAGGCGTATTCTATCGTCTAATTGACGCCATTATACAGGGATTGGCGTGCCGTTTTGACGCTGTTAAACATATTGATGATCTATTTGGGTTCTTGTAAAAGTACAATACAATGACAGAGGTGGACTTGCTTATGATCGTTTTTCAGCAGCTTAATTCGAGATGTGTCTGATGAGCTGTCAGAGGAAGTACTAATGTTATCAAAGCAGGGCATGTGAACCTATGGTACCAACGAGCAACTAAGTCCTTTGGCGATTTTAAACAGACTCCATAATAGTCATCTGGAGGCAAACTTATGCGTTAGCCTTATATCTTGCCTGTATAACTATTGCATCTGCAGAAAGAAGTTTTAGCCAGCTTAAAAAAACAAACAGAGAACTATACACTTTCCACTATGACTCAAGCAGAGCCTTTCCCTACTTTGTATTGAGACTGACTTAGCCAGAACTGTTAACGATGACTCGGTGATAAAATTGTTTGCTTCGAGAAAGAATCGAAAAGCACTTTAGTAGTATTTATTTCATGCATCATTTGCTCTGCACAATTATATTTGTTGAAGAAACTACTGACACAAAATGCGTTACCATCTCTAATTTGCATGCGTATGGACTGATAGCTAACGCATGTGTCCCTACGTCATTTTCCATTTCACTGCGGAGTGCATGTACTCATGGATCATATCACAGCAAATGAACATATGCTACAAAAAAAAACTGTGTCCTGTTCATTACAATTCAAAGGAAGTAGATACTTCAGTTAGGCGTCCTTCGAGGCTGACAAGGTATAAGTTTTATCTTTGTTGGATTTACATACTTGATACGAGAGGGCTGAGACTAAATGCGCTTTATTATGAGTTATCCGAGTTACTACGCTTTTTCCAGAAATCCGCGAAGCCAACTTAAAAAACTCGTTTTGAAATGTGTGCTGAAGAGATGGCTGTATGCATGTGTTCCGCTTAGGGTGTTCTGGGGCATATTTTCTTTGCGTCGTACCAACGCTTTGTATAGGCAGATTTTTTACGTAGCGAAGTGGTAGCCCGCTCAACAATGTATATGCATGTATGAAATAAAAAATCCATGAGTATACTTTAATGCAAGCTTTATTCTTTATGTTTTATTTTTCTGCTGGTGTTTTTTGGCCTCATAGATTTTAGTGTTCTTGCATGATGCACTTTAACCTCTGCACTTTGTTCACCATACTGCCATACGTCCTGTTCAAGTGGGCATGCATTGCTTCAGTGCCCTTGTTCTCCCATCACTTAGCCCAAATCCAGCATTGTATGTACTCATTCATCCACTCACTGATGTGCATTTCTACATTATGTATTTTAACTGTCCTCTATGTTCCTGGACCAGGAAAAGCATGGTCTCGTATGGAATCTGCTATAACAAAAACCATCACTATAGGGAGTGTAACCGGTTATCAGGTTATTCGGATTTTTCGGATATTCGCACAAACCTATCCGTTCGAATAGTAGCTTAGCATTACTCGGAAAAATCGATTTGTGAATTTTATCTATTCGAAATAACAGGTTTATGTTTCTCCATTCGGGTTTACTTAGATATTCGTCGTCAGCATTGACAATTCGTCCATTATTCGAATACCTTTTTATACAGATATCCGGATGTGATTTTCAATTGAGTATTTCGTAAGAGTTATATATATATATATAACATACGTCACTGATGATTTTACTATTTATACATACGTGCAATGTGGGGACGAGATCGGAAGCTAATAATAATTTGATAGGTATTGAGTAAATAGATAGTAGCTTTTTTTTTCGTAAGTAAAAGTTCATTAGTATATGCCACGAGTTGTGTTTATATGCATAGCAATAAACTTATGTACTAGTATTGCATTGTTTTATTGTACAGTGATACGAAGTGAACATATCTGAGTATTGCGCTAGCCAGTGAAATAGAATGACAGATTTCTCACCCACTTCAAGTAAGTATGCGTGCTCTGTTTGAGTATGTGTAGGAATTAGAGAGCATTACGCAATCGTACTAAAGGGAAATCTCATATGCATTTAGCGAGAACGTGTTGTTGGATGATTGTAAGTGGAGTACGTGATTGTAAGTGATGTTGGGTGAGTTTTTAATGGTGATATCTGGTCTCAGTGGTTAGTGTTGGATGGTTTGGTTTACATTACTATTGATTTGTACAAGTGCACAAACATACAATTTTTCCCAAGTGCACTCTTTTTAGTTTAAGCAGTTTACATTTGTTTCATTTTACCTGCAATAACTTGTTTACATGGTTGTCAATAAATGCTCCACTGTGATATTGTTGGTACTGCACATATAGAGCTCGAGACCTGTTTCCACTCCCTTTGCAAAGGGTCCCTCAGACACTGCAAACCCTTTATTGCAGCTTCAGATTGACATCAGAAATCCTTTGTTCTTACTGCAATAAGTATTTGCCGATCAGACCTGCCACCAGGTTTGAGAATAAGGAGGTTTAAAAATAGGTGCAGGTACATCGTTGTATAGGAAAGGAGATCTGGCAAGTACTCCTAATGGGGTCTAAGGCAAGTCACGTAACTCTCAAAACACTCCCCTCCCCCCCCCCCCCCCCCCACCAAATACTGTACTGTGTATCAAGTGCATTGCACTTACCAGGTCAGCTATTTACATGGTGCATCTATCATTTTCCTCTAGAGAAGAGGACTACACTCTTCTACAATTATGGCAGAGTAGTTGAACAAATACTTGACTGTTCTAGGTGTAAGGCTTCCAACTGCTCTTTGTATGTACATGTTTCATGTCTGGAGCTGGCTGTACTGGTACACATCCCCCTGAACACGTCATCACCACATCACCTGCATGTCCTCACCAGTCTACAACCCCCTCATGTCCTCACCAGCCCTCATCTCTTCACCAGCCCACCATAACACCACCGGCATGTGAGAGAAATAGTGGAGCCCATCTAAAACCATCTGAATGTGAAGAGGAAGTGGACATAGGCAAGGATGATGAAAAAGGTGAAATAGATTACGCAGCACTTAATGAACAGCTGTATTCCCCATACCTGTTACGGTTATGGTAGACTGGTGCATTTGAGCTTTTTTATGAAGCTGAAGAAGATAATGAAGAATTTAAATTAAGTAAATTCTCATTTATTCTAATTCTATATTTAATTCAATTCATTGTACTATGTGTACAGGGGAAAAAACCTACATTTGCAGAACCATGAGTAAAGATCTAACTGTGGGTCATTGAATGGACTAAAGAACATAATAGGCAGAATCACCACTAAGAAAAGTGTTAGGGGTGATTTTGTGATCTTCAATGATGACCTCTATGCTGATTTTGTCAAGTTTAAAGGAAAAGTCTCCTCCTACCTGTTCTCTTCCCTGGATGGTACCTGCAGTGCAATAGTTGAATGGATATAGAACTGGTGAATATTTGATTTACATTATTTAACATATCACCGAAACAGCTGCGAGTACTTGAGATAACTTACTTTTCCATGTCTGCATCAGATCTGGATCATTTCTATATGAGTCAAGAAAGTTGTGCTCCGGCAGAGACATAACCTGCCAACTGTTATTCAATGGGTAGGGTGCGAATAAACCTTACACATGTTTAATGGCAGTGAATGAGGAGAAAGTTAACTCTTCGATAGGCAGGAGCGCAATATTGCGCCGCAGCTCCTGTAAATAAGCCACTTTGTTTTCTAAATCGTTAACGTTTTTGTAGTCAACAACACAATGTTCAGAGGAAAAGTATTTTGCTTGTCAAATTCGCGGGGTTGTTTACAAAGAACGTTTAACTGTAAGGCTGGAAACGACAATACCGCAATGATTGGCTTCGCCCTCGAGAGAGTTAATATGATAAGCTACTTACCTGTATGCGGGCAAGAGAATAGATGTATTGCACTGGGAAAAAATTCCTTCACAGAAATCAAATTAATTGCAAGCTTCAGCCATCAATGATTAGAATTTCACAGGCTCCTGTGGCAGTAGGAAGGATCAAAGGAGATGGAAATGTTTGTTTTTTTTTAAATCAATTGCACAAAATCTAACTGGCTTACAAGAGGACCATGGTGAAATCAGTTTACTGATCACTACTTCCATGCTGCATAATGCTTCCATTTCTAAGCTATCAGCCCTCATGGCTTCAAATGAGTCAATCTTTAAATGTGTGGGCTACAGAAGTTCACATTATTGCTGGCAGCCATGCTAAGAGCAGCAATTTATGTGCTTGCACAATCAGGAGGGACGTACAAATACTTAAAACACTCACCGTGGGAGGTAATGAAAGAAGACTGCCATCAAGATGAATTCATTTTTATCACCAAATATTGACGATCATTTTGAAATAGTTAAGAAGATGTAAATGTAATCCAATCATGTTTTAAAATCAATGTCTGCTAAGGATAAGGGAAAGGTCAGCACATAGAAGAATGTAACAAGGATACATGTAGTCTTGGAGCATTCACTTGTAAAGAAACAGATCAAACTCAGCATTTGCCATGCCTTAATTAAATGGCTACTAGCTTAGTTTCACTTGCCCAAGCATGTGCAGATAAAGGTTTGCAAATAAAGATATAGTCCTACAAGTAGCATGTTTTGATGCCGCATGTTATATATTTTGGCAAGCAATACATCATCCTGGGATGAAATATTGCTGCTATAATCCATCCTAGGATGATTTTGTGCAGCAAAATATCATCTCATAGGATGAAATATATTTCATCCTATGATACTTTATAGGTAGGATAATTTTTGCCATGACAGTCCAAAGTAACGGTGTCGTTTGTTCACCAAAAAATATGCCCCGTCATGTACGAAACGCAGTTACGATGTACAGCGATCGTTATTTAAGTAGGAGTAAGTTATAAAACCATCTGCCTCAGTGATTTTGAGAAAAATCGGTTGCCGCTTACGGCATTCATGAAAACCATTGAAGGTTTGCCTGAAGTAGTCACATGCGCGGCGTTTTTAAAAGTAATGGGAATATATCTTCTAACTGCGTATTGTTCTTTTTAAAAGTACCACATTGAATGTGGAATAGCCCAAAATTCTATATTGAGTTCGTAGCGACAAAAAGCGCCTTTGAACATTAACCACAAATAATGAGTAAATCTAGAGTAGAGTCTACTCATGGTTCATCAACGATTCCAAATGCCAAAATACTGTAATGTTGCAACGTGTTCTAATTAGCGACATAATCGAAACACCCTAGACGGCCCGATGCATGACATTCAAAAATCATACTTTGTCATGCAAAGTGGTTTTTGCACTCGCCCAATTTGACCCTGAGTCTCCGCTGAACGTTTGCCATCCTGAATACTACGATTGCCCGCTACCGTTGACTTGGACAGCAGCTGAATGATAGTAACACACCACAATAGTATCACAGGTCTCTATTTAAAGGCTATAATACACACAACATACATGGACAAGCAGTCTGCACATCTCATGACTAGAGTCGATAGGTCGCTGACATGATGATTACAAATGTGATGGACAACCCTTTACACGATACCAACAATGGGAGTTGCATGGTCGTTGTGATGAAAGTTTTGTTATACATCTAGTTTTTGTTGTTGTACTACAAACCTTTACACACCACTTATTGCAATCTGACCGCGACATGTGTACAAGGTACAGCATATAGAGGAAATGTAGTGCGTGCTTGTATTGTTGTGACCCATCCTCACTTGTTCATTTAGGGAATCAGCATGTCCCTTTTACCCACCAATGTGACCTCAATGTACTGGAAATCCAACAGGAGCACTGTCTGCGTCCCCTCCTTCCCCCCCACTCTCTCCAACTCTCATTTCCTTACCTCCCTCCTCCCTATACCTCCCTCCCCTCCTCTTACTCCCTCCTCCTCTTACTCCCTCTTCTTCTTACTTCCCTCCTCCCTTATCTCCATCCTCCCCTTATCTCCCTCCTCCCCTTAAATCCCTCCTCCTCTTACTCCCTCCTCCTCTTACTTCCCCCCTCCACTTACCTCCCTCCTCCCCTTATCTCCCTCCTCTCCTTACCTCCCCTTACCTCCCTCCTCTCCTTACCTCCCCTTAGCTCCCTCCTCTCTTTTTTGAATTATAACACTCCTTCGCTTTCTCCTTATTTCATAGGATCTCTACAATATTACTTATTAGTAGGAAGTGTCTCGGCATTTTTGAGTTCAAATTCTTCAAAGTTCTCCTGTTCATTATTTCGTGGGACCATAAGGATTTCTCGATTTAGCAGGAAGTGTCTCTGCAGTGTTGAGTTCAAACTCTTTTACGTTCTCTATGTTTCCAGTCCGTAATCAGTTTCCTTCGTGGGACCCTCATACAAAACTCCGTTGTGCCACTGGGGTATCGTAAAACGAGGAAATCCGGAAACCGCAACTGTAGCAAAACCACGACCAAGGAGAGAAAAGCCTTCATGACACGAGGTAACCGGTGCGAAAATATGACTGAAACGAAACATTTTCTGAATTCATGCTTAATACACCGCTCAATTTCTTGTCCTGAATGGGGAAAAGGAGCCTCTCGTGCACCAGTGGTCAGTAAATAATGTACATAACTGCAACAAGAAAGAATTATGTTGCGAGTCTCCGTGTACAGTTATGACTTGTTTATGCGTGGTGTTGGTACACAAGCACCAACTTACACTAGTAGGTACACAAACTGGCCCATGCATAGCAAAGAAGAAAATCGGTCGAATAACTATAAATTTCAGAAAAGGTGTCTCCAAGTGGTTTGTAATGCCAAGCTACCCTCAGCTAACCTCGAGTGATTATCAGGGCGACGAGAAAACGAAAAGGCTCAGCGGTTACAAGTGGCCTAGTTCCTTGTATGCAGCAACCGTATGAAGAATGAAATCAATTCTGCATGCTACTAATTGCACAACTACGACAAAAATTGTAATTGAATTTGATAGTTTACATGCACATGTACATGTACATTGTTTATGCAGTACGCGAGAAATGTTGACAGAAAATGATTTTTGACATGTATGCAGCTTGCAGTGCTCATGCTGGTTTTCCCACAGAAGACATAGGGGGAAGGAATCTGAAGTCCCCACATAAGGGATGGGTCACACAAGAAGGTGGAGGGAGGGAGGGAGGGTAGGGGAGGGAGGAGGGTAGGAGGGAGGGGGTAGGAGGGGAGGGAGGGTAGAGGGAGGGAGGGTATGATTATGTAGTGTAGGAGTGAGGTAGGGAGTGTAGGAGGTGGGAGGGGTCTT